>JAUYWG010000060.1:3959467-3981801 GCA_034779775.1 Enteromius afrohamiltoni | reverse complement strand
TGCCAGTCTCACCTTACCAAGTGTTTCTCCCATTGCTATTCTGCCTGATATTGTTACGACTCTGCCTGCCTTGACTATGATCAAACTGATGTTTAGGTTTCTCTTTGGACCTTTTGCCTGCTTTATCGTATATGCCTTTTGGATTGCCCTTTTGTACGATGCCAGATCGGATTGCCTTCTTGTTATAGACCCACTGCCTGAACTGAATAACCTGTCTTTGCCTTTTGATTTTAATAGACTTCTGCAAATGGATTCACATTGTGTGTCAGCGTCCTCTTTACAGTTCTAAAGTTGAGAGATATAAATTCAGAATTGGAAGATATAAACTCTGACTTAACTCCCAATTGTGAGTTTATATCTCGCAATTATTAGAAAAAAGTCAGAATTGTTTACTTCTGAGTCTACAATCTTAATGCATATTCAAACATACCATTATGATGACGGGGGATAAACATGGCAGAAAATAGCCTATTCTGAATTGAAGATTGTTTTTTTTTTAAAGAGTAAAGAGGCTTATAACATTGTAAGTAGACTCCAAAGAACATTATAAAATAAACAAAGGCAGTTCATGAACCCTTTGAGTAGTGGATAATAGTTGTCTTAAGCTTTGTTTTTTTTGTTTTTTTCTACATTAATAATTGCATCAAGTTTTAGTTTAGTTTTTTTCTGGTTTTGATCACACCTGGATTACTGTTTTGTTTATTTAAGATGCATACTGTTCTGTGGAGGCTTGACAATCCATTTCCACACCATTTGTACAATGTCCACCATTGTGTGACCATTATCCAGTCTTCCAGACCAAGAAACATGCCATCCATGTGGAGAGGAAAACAAACTATCTACAGCTTTAGACACCCCTACCTTTGCCGTTAAGCCGCACCTGGACTATTACTGCTGGACAAGACTGACTCGGCAATCCAGAGTAGCTGAGGTAAGATGAGGGCGCTTTTCAAATAGCACAAAAGTGATCAAAATATTGCCGTTTCCATGTGTACTGTGGCAGCATTATAGATGAGCATGAGAAAGCATCTTCCATCACACTCATATAAGTGTGTTGAAAGGCAGAAAGTAATGAGAGAACTGGTTTTATGAGTAGCCCAGGAACCCAACCAAGGACACTGCCGGAATAGTACCTGTCAAGCAGCTTAAGAATTAAAAAAAACTGACAAAAGCTGTCACTGACTGTCAGCTAAGCTAATCTTCACACTCAAGAAGAAGAGCGTCAACGGAAAACTGAGAGGCAGCTTTGGTTAAATTAGATGTGTTGAGGGTTAGAACTGAATGACGTCTAATTTAATGAGGCGAGGTGGTAACTGTCAGCAGTGGCGCTATAATAACAGATTACAGCAGTGCAAGATATAAAAAACTTAACATTTCTGATTATCTGCATGTCACCGCAGCCTATCAAGCATTCTTGAGTGTTAAATGTTATTTAACATCTTACACCATAAGAATTTTATTTACCTCAGGGAGCAGTCAAGTACATCTTGTGCATTTGTCTTGGACTGTCTTTGATCCATGTTCCTTTAACGTATGTCTTGTTGAAATGCCACGCTAGGTGTATTAGTATATCCCATCATTCTCTTCACCTTAGAGGGTCTCAACACAGTTTGTATGGATGTCAACTTATACAGCTTTCGTCAGCAGTGATACCCCCAGATGGTGCTACGCTAGACAAACCATTTGACACCAGGGGAAAAACATACAAATGCATAGTTGAGATATTAGACGTGATCTTTAACATAATAAATGTACTGTATGTTTGCCTAATTGTGTTGAATGCGCACTTGGAGTGTATTAGAAGTATTTAAAAACTGTACTTGCTGTGGTAATATTCACAAATCTTTAAGTACTCCTAAAGTTTCAAATTAAAACTTTTACTTTAAAGTATATCACATATACAAGTACAACAGATTCAGTCTGCACGTAAATATGCATTGGATGGTGTTTTCTTACAATTAAATTCACATTTTAATTTAATATGAAAATAAATTGAAATCTCTTAGTACTGCAAGAAATGAACATTTAGATTAATTCATTTTGTAGCTGGTTTTATCCAGCAAAGTGCATTCACAGTGTATATTTTATCCATGTACATTCCCTGGGAAACAAGCCCGTAATTACTTTGGTGTTACTAGCATCATGTTCAGTACAGCAGCTTAGCATATGGTAGTGTTGGGTAATACCCTTTTGGAAATCCTTTTAAAGCTAGTAGATATGTTTTGGATCATGGTAAATGATTTTGCACTGTTAGCTATAAAACCTAGTTTTTCCTTATGAACCTTTTGGAACATTTTACAAACTGACTATCATGTTCTAAAACACCAGCATTTTCTAGCAGAAGAAACACATTTTTTACAATTTTTATTATTCTTCAGATTAAACATCTAAGCTAATGAAGAACTAAGTAAGCTTAAACCCTAATTCATAGCATTGCAACAACATCCTAAATTATGGACACCAATCCCCTGGGGTTTAAGTTGAAATAAATCAGGCTAAGTTTTGACATTCATTAAGTTTAAGCATCAATGCTACCAGAACCAATTAGCGTAATCTGCTTAGCTGAAAGGCTACCACACATAGAGCTCTTTAAAACCTAGCAACAATGGGATGATATTGAACTGCTCTCCCCGAACAGACCAGTTGAGGATTTACGAGTCAAAAAAAATGAAAATAAAAAAATAACATCTCGCAAACACAAGAATCTTGTGAGCGATTCCATAATGAGTCGTTAAATGGAAATTATGACAATGATGCTGTACTGAGGCGCTTGGGTTTTTGAAAAAATTAAAATTAGCATGCAAATTTTTGCTTGTGCAGTTCGAGTTAAAGTACATTGTTAAAAACACTGTTCCTTTGTGGTTTGCTTTATTGATTCTTCACAGCGAAATGCTAAGCTAAGCTGACAAGTTTGACACATGGCTGACTCTCCGTAGAAATCCACTGGACGTCCGTTTTAACATGATGGGGCAGTCGTGTATGGGTTTACTTGGACTTATTGATTTTAAACATGCATCATTTCAGATGGATTGCCAATACAAACCAAACACTCCAGCCAAGAACGGATTCATTCAGCACTGTTTAACATTCAGCCCACGAGTGCACGTATAATTAACTCTTAGGTAAAAATGCCCTCAGGAGAGTCGCTGTGGAGTCTCGACGTAGGGCTCCACTCAGCTCTGAATGTGTGTGTGCCGTCGTGTGAATGTGTGCAGACTTTACAGAATACCACGCTAGTGTAAGTGAATTAGCGTAAATGAATTAGCCAATTAAAAGCAATAACACGGCCCAATAGGGAATTTCATATTGCAGACCAGCAGCATTAGACAACCTCATGAAAATGAGCAAACCACATTTCCCCTGCAGTTAGCGTCATTAAAGCCAAGATTGTGAAATCTGTTTTGCATGACTTTCATCAAGCTATTGTGCCAAATTGTACATTTACTCATAATAGCAACTTTTTAATTCTTATTTTTAACCATTTTGTCTCACAGTTGCGCATTTGTGCCTCAATATGTCTGGTTATTTTAGACTTCATCTCTCAACTTTTTCTCTTTGCTTTTTACTTTGAGAAAGTTACCATCATAGTTCAATTTGAGTGCTAACAGCAACATATTTGTGTTTGTTGTTGAAGAGTATCTGACTATCAGTATTGAACCTTTAATGCTTGCAGATTTTCTCATGAGAAAATTGTGTCCTACTTCTCGCCGTAGCTTTGTTCTTTTAGAAACTGCTATGCAGGAAATCTATAATATTTCTGCTCTGAATAAATTGATTTCTAGATAACAAGTGGGAAAGTTTTTCCTGTTCTTAGTGGCCTCACCAAACATTTAAGAGAGTTGCTTGGGGTCTGCTCCCCAAGAAATCACTTTTGTTTATAGTTTATGTGGGTTCTATAAGAAAATTATGCCTTCTGTTCTCTGCTGCCCCCTATGATAAATTGGTCCCAGAGCGTTATTTTTATTTTTTTTCATTACCATCATAGAAAATTGGAAAAATTGATTTTGCGGTGGTATGAGTGTTCATTTTCTTTACTTTTCACATAGAGTATAAATGTGAAGTTTTATAGTGGAATTCCGATGGGCCATTTTAGACCATCCAGACCAATTTAAAGGAATAAATAAAAAAAAAATGAAAATGTACAGTACTGTCCGTCAAGCCATCCATGATGTAGATGATCAGAATGAGAGTCCAAACACCTGATAAAAACATCACAATAACACACAAACAATCCAAAACGATAGCTTCATTTCATCCATTGACTTTCTCCAAATCTTTTCTAATGAAGTAACGCAAGCTTCTCATTCCAACCGGATATGTTTCCAAGTAAAAATTGGCTATGTGGTTAGTTAGTTGCTTGGTACAGAACTTTGAATGATGGTTGAGTTCCAATGCTTTTAGGTATGTTTTGGGTGTAACCCGTTCGTGTTTATTTGTCGCTTATCTGTAATCTCTTAATCTTAATCCAACACCAACCAGTCTTGTGTTTTCAGTGAATGACTCATACCTACTTTATCAACTCGAATTGCTCAATATCTTGACAGAAAAACCATTTACTTTTTTAAAGCAAGCTTTTGCTTTTGCTTTCAGGAATAAAAACACCGAAAGTGAGGCATGTTTTCTTTCATTTCAAATGTTTAAACTCCTGAAAAACAAGATCATCCAGTCGCACCCATGGGATGAGGTGAGTGGTGCGTATATAATCTGTCTATTATATTCTTTTCTTCTTTTTGCCAAATTTCTCACTCTGTCTGCATGGTTTAGATTTGTTTCTGGATGCCACGTCTCACAGAAAAAGTATAGACGCATGCTTTGATTTATTTAAACGCAACCTATATTGTACTTTGTGCTGTTCTCGCAAGACTGACGTGGGAGAGCCAAACAGTGTCTAGAAATGCCCTGCAGCACGTTTATTTATAGTTAAAAGGTAGCATTTATTTTGATAAGAATGGAAGCGTGTCTTTGAAATGCATTCGAAAATGTTTAATATTGATCTTCGCTCTGGGCTTTTAAAAAGTTGAGAAAGAGTTGGAATTTGACATACTGTACTCACACTTATTTACATTTTCTATCACTCAACTCGGTTTCTTTGACTCTTGCAAATTCTTTATTTTTTTTCCTGGCAATATAACAAAGAAAGTTTTTATCCAGGACAAAAGAGATCTCGCGCGTGCGCACACACAGTAGGCCTAAATGCATTTTCTCTTACAGAGAAATGACCACAATCCCTTCCTTTTTCTTACACGAGACTTTGAAAAGCTTTGGCTGCTCATGCCGTCACACAGATTCGATTCAGTCATCTCGCAGAATCCACCGTGCTCTGTCGATTTAGCTCGATTGACAGGCTTTGTATTTTCTTGTGCTACAGATGAATACGCCACTCTCATTTATGCATGACCAGCCACAAATGGCAAAAAAAAAAAACACCTCAGCTTTGAAGGGATGACCAAATCGTAGAAAAAGCTCTTTTGACTAAAAGTCCCGGGTTGTAAAATGGCATTGAGAAGCATTCCTTAAGTTAAAGTATGTGTACTTTAAATGTATTGTGCTACGGTGACTTTACAGTGCCGAAACGCTAAATAAACTCATTTTTTGTTTTTTTGTTTTCTGTACAAAAAGCATTCTTGTAGCTTCATAATGTTATGGTTGAACCACTGATGGCAGATAGTGATGACGTCTTTCATACTTTTCTGCACCTTGACTGTGCCATTGACTGCCAAACAATTCTCACTGTCACAAGCCTCCTGGTTTTCATCTAAAATACCTTAAATAGTGTTCTGGAGATGAACAAAGGTTTTACGGGTTTGTAACAACATGGGGGTAAGTGATTAATGACAAACCGTCCATTTTGGGATGGAGTAACCCTTTAAAAGATTGTTTTACAGTCAAACTCAATTAACTTTCCAATGTCTCTGTTTTTGCTTTGAATTATTCATCTGTGCACATTGCAACACTTTATTTTAAGGGTCCAGAATAATGCCTTAGTTAAGCGTTAATTAATGGTTAATTTGTTTACAATGAAGCATTAGTTTAGCAAAAACACACTAGTAATTAATGATTAACCTAACATTTTAAGGGCCCAAATTATGCGTTAGTTAAACATAAATAAACTAGTTATTTATGATTAACTTGTTCACAATTATGCATCAGTTAAGCCTGAACACGCATATAACTAATGATTATCTCAACATATAGTAAGTCCAAATGAGCTATTATTTACAATTCATTAGTCATAAACTTGAATATTACTCAATAGGTGCCATAATTAATTATTAATTAATAATTAGGTTTTTTAAATTTTTTTTATTTTTTTTTTGGCACTATATAATCAGTAGTTTAGCTTCAATTATTAGCTTATCCTAATCAATAAACTTGAATATCACTCAATAAGTGTCATAAGATTTAGAACAGGAGGTCAAAGTTTTTATTACAATATTTTATCCATATATAATTGCAAACCAGCAGTAAATAAACATAATAAAAAATGTTGAGATGTTTGTGTGTCTTAAGTTGTTAATAATGGATAAAATGGGGTTACTGCACATTCAGTTAATTATTAATTACTATCTTATTTTTGTTTATAGCATACATGTATTTATAGTTTTTTTGTTTATATTCTTTAAAATGACTAAATAATGGATAATATGCCCTTACTATATGTACAGTTAATCATTAGTTAAACTGTATATGTGTTCATGCTTAACTGATGCATAATTGTTAATTATAAATTACTAGTTTATTTGTGCTTAACTAATGCATAATTCGGGCCCTTAAAATGTTAGGTTAATCTACTATTAATATTGTGTTTTCGCGTAAATAATGCTTAATTGTGAACAAATTAACCATTAATTAATGATTAACTAATGCATTATTCTGGTCCCTTATTCTAAAGTGTTACCCAAATATTTGTTTCAGTGTGTAGGAACAATCTCCACCTGATTTATATTATTTTTCTTTTGTGTGTGTGTGTGTTGTTAAATAGAATTTTTCTTTTTCTGAAGAAAGAGTACAAAATGTTATGATAATTTTTACCTTGTTAACTTCTTGATTCTGGGGGGTTGCTGGAGTATTCAGTGGGTTAGGTGTTTATTCAGATCCCTAGCTCACATTATTGAAATTAAAGACATTGTAAAGGTAATTTAAAAAAAAAAAGTTTCATAGCTTAGTATTAGCTCCTCTGACAGAATATTTCTTTTACCCCAAGTCTTTAAAAGTCAAGTCCAGAAATCCTTGTAATGGCACGTTCACTTTGAATAATCCTTGAGCCCAAGAAAAGATGTGGTGCTCAATCTTTTTAACCTCCTGTACATCACAGTTCTTGGTTATGCAGTCAGGTCTTTGCCCCCACAGCAATAAAACCCAATGAGATCTCAAAGGCATTTTTAAATGTACTATAGGTCTCAAACTATAAACACTCTTTCCTCAATGCCAGCCATACATCTACAGTTGGGAACAGTTCTGTTAGACTCATTAAAATAACATTTTGTTCTTCCTCGCTTGCAGGTTTGTACCTCCCCCCTCCTCTACTGAGACTTTCCACAGAGCAGGCAGCATCTTCTGTTTGTCCGCTCAAAGCCGCTTGCAGAAAAATCTGCATGACAGCTTCTTTTCCCAAGAACAGCTGTATGAAGGGTATCTTTAATGCAAGCTCACAGCGATACCAATCCCTATGAAATCTAATGCTTCCAGGTCATCATATTTCAGGCCAGAGTTTGGGCTGCGAGATATACTTATTCAGCTAGCGCTGTGTCTGTGGAATCACCACAGGTCTAATTTGATTGTCTGAATGTTGTTAAGCTCTGGGATAAAAGAAAAATGTACATTTTGTCCCATGATTCAAAGCTGTTTCAATGGGGTATTTTACAAGGTTGCTCAAAAGTTGTCTTTCAATGTTTATTAATTATCAACCTAATCTCACATGTCTTCTTTAAAGACACTAAATTGAACACCGGCTTTTCTGATAAGCAGATAGCTTAATGCATGCCCTCTATTAAGAATTAATTTCTTTTTTTTTTTTTTTTTTCTCCTATAGTATAGGTTTTTACCCAGGTGAGTATTTTATTGCTCAGAGACGCCTTGTTTTCAGTTATGTTTCTTTTAAGTGTCTATTTAAAAAAAGCATCTGTGACCTGTAAGATTTCTTAGAAGAAAAATCTGTCTGTCTGTCTGTCTGTCTTTCTTTCTTTATGGTAAATACCTCATATTCCCATAGTGCTAGAAAAACTGACCGTAGCACTGACTTAACATCAGTCCTGACCTTGATGGCTTTTTACTTTGCTCTTCAAAGTTTTCTCTAAATGGTGACTTCGAGAGTAACAACCTTCTAACTTTAAGAGTCTGCTGGCTTTTCCCCCTTCTTTCTTTGTAGTCCATCAACCTGATTCAAAGAGACGTATTGATCCCTCAGCCTTATATGACTAATTCCAGCCGAGCTCCACATCATCAAACACTCTCAGAATTGCTCTCATTCGCTATCAGCCGCGGTGACACAAAGGTGGAACCTACCGAGGCGCCCATCTGTCCATCACGTCATGCTGTAAATAATGTGGTTTAGCATTTACTCCGGTTAGAATACGATTACCACACCTTTCACAGTAGTTGTCACACTACATCAAGAATTTCATCTCTACTTAAAAGAAGCTAATTGTTTTTTTAACAAGCTTCATGTCATGTCCAAGGCGTTGTGTGGTAGAGGTAGTGTGGTTCATTTTTAAATGATACAGTAATTAGTTAATGATTCATATATAGGATAAACCCCAAGGCTTATTCATTTCCCAGTTTAGCAATCCCAGCATGCACCACTCCAGCTGTGAAACCTGGCAGGTGCTTTTTTCTCATCATGTTTTTCTTCCGCAGTGTTTCAACTGTAGTCAAATGCTACGGCCCCACACTGTGCAGGATTTTGATGTAAAGCGAGTTTGTTGCCTAAATATATACTGAACAGCATGAAAGGGAATCGGAAAATCTACTGCGAAAAGCTTTACATGTCGTCTGCCATTATTAGAAAAGCCATCTTTTTTTGGACTTGACACTGCTAGTGCGTATTCATAATAAAACATCCCTCACATGGCTCCGGGGTTGAATAAAGTCCTCCTGTAGCGGATCCATGCATTTTTGTACGATAAATATCCATATTTCAAACTTAAGCACTTTTCTCTCATGTCTGCTGTCTGTTGAAACTTTTATTTTGTTATATTACGAATATGTGCACAAAGTGTAATGGCTATTACCCATTTAAACCCATTCAAAGGTTTGGAGGGATTTGGACAATTTTTATTTTAGCTCCGATTAGATCCGTCTGAAAGAAGAAAGTCACATATACCTAGGACGCTTCAAAGGCGAGTAAAAAAAAATATATATATATATTTTTGTGTAAACTATCTCTTTAACTCAAAATAATGAATAATTTAAAAACTGGACAATGCTAGTATAGTCCCACCCAGGATAGAAGTGCATTACCACATTACTAAACAGCCACTTATTTATTAATTCCCCAACAATTAATTTCAAGAAGACTTCTGAAGCAGAAACCGCAATAGCTATATATATATATATATATATATATGAGAGAGAGAGAGCATTTACCAATGAGTTTACATTTGTGTGCGATACAGAAAGTAACATTTACCTCCAGAGAGCCTGCATTTCTTATGCTCAGCTGGTATGCAGTCCTGACCTTTACCCACAATCCTGCACTCTCCCATTGGCACCATGCAGTCATTAACAGGGTTTAACCTTTCATATGCATCAGGGAAGAGAGACAGACAGCGAGAGTCTGTGGTCCTTGTCTGTATTGATATAAGAACTCTAAAACTCTTTGTTTTCCACAGGAAAAGCATCACCTTTCACCTTTATGAAATTAACTAAACCTCTTACCCAGTTGCTAAGAAAAACAACACAAGAATCATCATGATGGAAGCTGAGAGGGACGAACCTCCGAGAGAAGGATGCTGGGTTTAGATGATAAAACGATGGAGTTCAGAGACACTGATGAATGGCACAGTCGCTGCCATCAGATATGTTGCCTAAAAATAACGAGCAAACAAATCAACATGTCGGGCCGAGGGAGAGACAGAGGTGGGAAAAAAATGAGAGAAGAGGAGAGACGGGTCAAGTAGGAGACAGCTTGGCCAATGCAATTACCAGCTGCCACCGGAAACCCCGGGGAACTGCAGGTCCTTTTGTAGGGTGTAGTCAAGATCGGCCCGCAGATCCACTCCATCCGAGAAGTCCTCTATAGATCGCTAACATTCTTAACTGGAGACTGATAAACAGCTGAAACCATTTCATACTTCAGGTAATTAGTTTGAATCGTGAGAACTTTACTGTTCACCTTTTCTGGATTGCTAAAGACTTTCAGGTGTGGCCAGCTGTTACCCTTAGTTTGCTGCAAAAGTAGCCGGACTGACAAAAGGTAAATTTAACTTCTAAAGTACCATTTTTTTTTTTTTGTTTGTTTTGTTTTTTTTTAAGCCATATGGTCGATTGCCATTGCTAAGAAGAGTGCTACGGTGGCTGAGAGAGCTCAACGCACTGCAACATAGGAAAGCGCATGCAAACAGAAAGAAACGACAAATAAATAAGATAAATCTTGATTAATATATCCCCATAAATCAGTCAGTGTTGAAAAGTTTTATCGTTATAATTCTAGCGAATTGCACTTAATTTGCCTAATACAAAATGCACGTATTATTTTTATGATGGGTATTTTTTCATACTTTAGCTAAAAATTTTGTTTAGCCGTGACCATACTCACAATAAATTACAACCTCACTGCATAAAAAATGTGATTTAATGGACGATTTAATGAACATTTCAGTGTGGAAAACTTGATTCTTGAAAACCTGAAACTTGGAAAATTTGATCGATGTATCCAACAGTAAATGAGTCAACAAAGCAAGTTAATTTTTGTGTTCACAAGACAAAATTACCCACGTTTCATCATATTCTGTCGCCTCCAGAGCAGTTTCTTCTTCTTCATTTTTATGTATTTATTTCACTCCAGTGCTTATCATACAAAAACAACTAGCCTGAGGTTGTTCTAGATGGCCATAAAAGGGAAAGATTTGATTGTGCCAATTTGATTAGTAAGATTGAATATCAGTCGGCCAACCTGCTCTCCAAGCAAGGAGCAAATAAGTCAAAATTGAGTTACGATAATGTAGCAGCTTATTTCATCCACAATGGATCAAACGGAAGAGGAACATCATGAAAATCTTGTAGAACAAGAACATCTTTACATAATTTGGATTTGGACAGTTTTATTGACTTCTGCTTTGGAGTTGCCTCTGACAGCTTGGTATGCAGTAAAAACCTGTCAGCTATATTAATTAGCAGTGTAGGATGCAGACATAAACGCACTGCTTCAGGCAACTTCTGCTATGCTAATTGGTGTTAAAAAAAAATTAATTCGGGGAGATTTAGCATGATTCACACTCACAAATAGCTCTTAGCGTTGAATATTTGAGAGATGGTTGGAACCGAGCAGAAACTAGGAGTGGGAATGTGTAGTCACAGAAAGTGAATGGGTGGTGATCAGACTTTAATCAATGAGAACTGATTGGTTGGACTGGATGATTGACAGCTCTACTCCATCTAAGGTCCTATCTTCTCCTTTCAGTCAATTTTGCAGGTTCCCTCCGGGAGCCAAAACCTTGGTGGGAAAATTGCAAACGTCTGAGAGTGGCTCACCAAGATAGAGTGAGAACATATTCTTTCTCTGTATTTACCAGGACATAGCTAAGTGTATTGTTGAGGGAGACCTATCCCAGAATACCCTTCAGCAAGGTAATATGTATTTAAAATCAACAGGAAATCAAATTTGAAAAGCTCTGTTTACTTTCATTAAAAAAAAAAAAAAAAAAAAAAAAAAACTTTGCCCTGTCGTATGATTCAGAACAGCATGACATTCCAAAGAGAAAAGCTTGAGATTCAACCAACATTATTTTACCCATGATCCTTTGCTATAGGAAAAGGTGGACAGTTGTATTAAACTACCCAAGGTGCAGTAGTTTACAGTTGTTACACATGAAAAATCATACTGAACCATACTATAGTAAAGTACTTGAATTTATTTGTTGTGGTTATTCTGTATGTGTTTTGGTAAATAACTATAGTAATATAAATAAATTACTTTACCCGAGTTTTCTACAATTATAAGTTATATTATACTATGATATACTGCAGTTTACTGTAGCAAAAACTAAAGTATACTACAGTATTTATTACAGTTTATCATTATACTGTTGCATTCCTTGACAAAGTGTATTGTAATATATACAATGTATTTTTTTCATGAGAGGGAAAATTTGATCTGAACTTAATATAATGAAAGTATGTGTTTAGTATGTGTCCATCTGATTTTTTCAAGTTTTATGAATACATATTATTAGTATAGGATATACTATTATTAGGATATACTATTCTTTTCATGTACTGTTTTTCTTCTAATTTTGTATGGGAAGTGTGCCTATTCGGACGCACATGAAAATCAACCAAGTTTTTTTAATAGTAAATTGTAACCATGTTTTTTTTCTGGCGTATTGTCTACCATTTGCATAACAACAGTTTTAATACAAATACCATGGTTAGTTTTGTAGGAAATGGTTAAACAATGAATTTAGATATACTGTATACTGATTCTTGCATACCTGTACCAACCTAAACAGAACTGTGAAGTCAATGGAAGTGTTAAAAAATACTATGACAGATGTGCTAAATTATAAGGTGCAAATTTAGCTTTATGCTAATGCGTACAAAAAAACTGTAACGGTATGACAAACATGGTAGCACGTTAGCATAAATGTTGAAAAAAATACTATGACACATAAAAGGTGCAAATTACCTTCGTTCCTTACGCTTACATACAAGCAGAACAAATATGACAAACATGTCAACAAATACCATGACAACTATTCAAGGTGCAATATTAGCCAAATCCCTGTTAAAAAAAGCCCAATAGAAACCATCACAGTAATTGTAGTTGTTTCCATTTAAAAAAACATAATGAACCTGTCACGGGAAGGAGTCAAGAGAGCGTTCGGATTTAAGAGCAGGCTTATTTATTGTCACACAGAGCGTAAAACAGAAAGACAGGATCAATACCGGCGAACAGGAGTGTCAGAGGTGAGGCTGAATCATAATTAAAGTCCGTTGCGTAGGTCATGCGAGGGGTAAACAGTTTCCAAAGGGCAAAACAGAAACGATAATCAAAAGCAGGCGAGGTCAGCAACAGTAAATCCAACAAACACGTTAGGGAAACTAGACAACGAGACACTCAAACATACGGAGACTTTATACACTAAAAACTAGGTCAGTGGGAGGAGACTTGCAATGAAACACCATGACAACAAATGAGTGGGCGGAGACATGAGTACTGGCACATCCAGCTGATCGTGACAGAACCGTTCTCTTTTTTTTTAATAAAACCATTACAAAATTCCTTTTTGTAGTGTGTTTTGGTTATTTTTTCAATATAATTTAACATCCCACCAATAAAATCCATCACATACCAATACTTTCCATTAAAACCAGTACAATTCCCATTATAACCATTAAATTGATTTCATTTTTATTGTTTTTCAACAGGGAAATCGTAATGCTTAAAATCAGAGAAAAAAAAAAAGAGTATGATTTGTTCCTAATAATATGTGAAGGATCAGTCGAATCAGTTGGATCCATTTGCAGGCTTTATTAAACGAGGTCAAACAGGCAATGGTCAGAAACAATAGGCAAACACAATCCAGAGGGGTAATCCAAAAGAGTAGTCCAAAAATAGGCAAAAGATCGGGGCAGGCAGCTGGTATCAGAGTCCAAATAACAAGCAAAAGAAACACGGGTAGACAATCGGAAAATAACGCTCAGAAATGACTGCGGGGCAAATCAAAACTTCGCGACGATAGTGAGTCCAGCTGCCGCTTTTAAAGGCCACAGAATGGCGGGAGTCAGAGGCGGAAGCGCCCAAGGTACGTGGAGGAAAAGGGTCCGGGTAGGAACTAAAATTCAGGCGATGGTTCCCGCTGCTGTCTTCCGGAGAGAGCCACAGAGGCGCGGCTCGTGACATAATATCAACCTAGAAAATAATTTTCCGCAGGTCTTAGCACACGATATAACTACAAAAAAAGTATCGAAACTCTTTGGTCAATTTTGAACGCGATGCTACTGGTCTAATTGGATTCAGTCATCTATGCTAAGCTATGCTAAAAGTGTTATCGTCAAACCAAAAACTGTAAAACCCAAATTATTAAGTTGGAGTTGGAGAATGAGCCTTTTTCCAAAAATGTGGAGTGTTTCTTTAAGTGCTATGCCCATTTTGTTTAAAAAAAAAAAGTAGTATTGGGCAAACTACTGCCAATGGTTGAGGGACTTCAAGAGGTTTTGAGCCGATTGGAGAGCAGCACTTTCTGTTCATCATTTGGAGTAGATCCCCGTGAGTAAGCGCTAGAAATCTCCCAGGCCCCCCTTCTCCTGCAGACGGTAACAAACACACACACACATATACATTCACATACTCAGAGCCAGAGTACAGTGTCACTCTTTCCTCTCTTAGCTCTTGATAAGCAACCCATCAGGGCTTTGCAGGGGTTTAGCTGTTTGAACTTCACAGCTTCTCTCTTCCTCTGGGGAGAAAAGTAGAGAAAGCGAGTTGTATTTAAATTTGTAGATGTTTAACATGGACCGGCGCAAACAATATTGCTAGTACACACAAAACAAACACACCAAATCACATATACACACATGCTCGAACTAAAGGGACTTTTTAGCTAAGATAAGCCTGAATGTGTTGAGGAAAACTTGAAATTACAGAAACTTTGTCTGCATTGCTCTTTAATAGCTCGTTCTGTCCTGGGAAATCAGAATATATTGCCTTTCACGGCTGATTTTGCGCAGGAAATGGTTTTGGAAACACAAAGCTTTGAAGGCGTTGCGCTGTACACCATTTTGTTATTAAAACAGGGTGCGTCTGCAGCGGCTTGTGTGTGTGTGTTCTGTCGTATGTACAGTGGGATTGCGTGAAGCATTGTGTGTTTGTTAGCAGCTGATCAGAGCCGAAGTGTAAATGTGCTCGCGCCGAGGGGGAGATGTGAACAACAGACCCTTCGTTTCAGTCGAATACTCCCTAGAGAAACACAAAGATAGAGTGTCTGGAGGCAAACTGAGACTGTAAAACCAGCAAACAACAAAAAAGAGAGGAAGAACAAAAGCAAATGAGAGAGAGAGTTAGAGGTGGGTTACGTTCAGAAAGGATTGCATTCTGTTCTTTATTCAAAAATAGCACGTGAAATGCACTCAAATTTCAGACATTTTACGGTCTCTTAACTATTACTAGAATATTAGCTACTTATTTGTAGTAATTAAGCACATGTTAATGCCTTATTCTACGTGACCTTATTCTACATCCATAATCCTACCCAATACCTAAACTTAACAACTACCTTATTAACTATTAAGAAGCAGAAAATTGGGAATTTACTGAGGGTAAAGTCATAGTTATTAATTAATATGTGTTCCTTATTCTAAAGTTTGACCAAAATCACTAATAAGATCCCATTTGTCTCTTTCATATATTAACTGTCCATCTGAGATATGAAATTGAGATAAAAAAGGGGTTTTGCATTCATCTTCCCATGAGAAATCGCTTAGGAGGTTTTATACATCTCAAAAAAAGAGATTAAATGGAGCTCAAATGGAGACTTTTACAAAGGTTTTCCCATGCAACTTTAAATGGAGATGTTCAAATGTATCTTTGTGAGAAATCACTGAGATCTTTTACATCTGAAAGAGCAACATCTGAGGGACTAGGGTTTGATATGCAATTTTCCTGCTATATATAGAGAGAATTTCAGCGTACTGTATGCTTACTACTTTCAAAGTAGGAGGTAGTATGCTGAACATTCCAGAGAGACACTTCCTCAGAGGGTGTTTCTGCTTCACTTGCTTCCCTGCTGTTGTTTCTGGGATCTCAAGGTCTTCTGTATAAGTACCAGTTACCCTCCAACTCCGCCCATACATATTCACCTCCTCCTGTATTTGTGAGCCGTGCTTGCCCCCCATGTGCAAACCTAATCATATTCTGCTCTATTTCTCATCATCTCCATGCAGCAAATTGCTTGTCATGGCCTATTTGAGGGTCTCCAGCCCTGGAAAAGAGCAGCTGGGGAAAGGTGTGCATGTGTTAGGAGAGCAAAGGAGCGTTGCAGAGATGATGCAAACTATAATTACACTATGACTCACACTCTAAATGACCTTTGACATTGACTGAGAATGGTTTCTGACTGTGACAAAATCAACTCTACACTCTTTCAAGACTACATAGATTTTAATGTTTCATAACTAAAAACAACAACAACAATGTTTCTGTGTGTGTGTGTGTTTCCAGTTTCAGTAATCTCAATCTCTCACATTGCATTAGTTTCTCTGAGACGACATGGAGACATACTAAAAATAAAATGAAATAAAACATCAACTAATTTTTAAGAAGCAAATAATAATTACTATTTAATGATAATGCTATAATTAAAAATCCTCATAAATAAAAAATAAATGATAATAAATTATTATTATTAGTAGTAGTAGTAGTAGTAGTAGTAGTATCATACTGCATTGTTGTTGTTTTAGATAATCAATTTTATACCAGACTTCATGAATGGCATCTTATGTATCTCAGCTGTTGGCAAAGGCATCAAATGAAGACTAAAATAAAATATGAAATTATTATTAGTGGTAGTAGTAGCAGTAATAGTAATTAGAATTACCATTAACAAAGTTGCTGGTAAATAAATAAATAAGAAGGCATTACAGTATGGAGCTTACAAACAGTAATTTACTTACAGTATGCAAAATGCCGTTTCTGTTAATTTGGAAATGTGACCTGGACTTAACTTAATTTATGAAATTCCTACCTCACTTTGTTTTTGTTTTAGTCCTTATTTGGGTATCTCCTATAACATTCCCTGAAGAATGGAAAAATTAATTGCTTCAAAATAAAAAAAAAAAAGACAAAACCAACCAATTTCATGCGCATTGGAGTCCAGCCGTTAAGGTTTGGGTGCCTTGTTTTATAGAAAATAATAAAAAGAAAACTGATTGTAGAAGTCATGTTTATAACGAACCAGCACTCAAATCACCCGGCATAATTCAGTTTAGCTGCAACGTTGCGTTTATTTTTTTTTTTTGGTTTTGTTTTTCTAATCGCTTGGCATCTAAACACCAGCAAGTTGAGCTAGTGGAGCACAAAACTTTCTTTAATTGTAATAGATTTTGGTTCAGCTTAGATATTGATTCTGGAATCACAGAGTTTTGGTCTGTTTCTCTATTTATCTGACTAAGTCAAGTAATCAAGCTTCGACGTTTTACCGTAGCTTCGATATGGATGTGTTGTAAATCCAGCTGACGTGGTCGTGGCTTCTGTTTGGCTGTCACCCGATTACGGTGAGTGGGACACACGGATGTGCTACAGCCGTACAAACAGTTTAATTAAACCCAGGGACAGGTCATTGATTTTCACGTGTCAAAAGTCACAGAGATTATAAAAGATTACAGAGAGGATTTTAACTGCACACCAATGCGACTGGTATAGCTTGTGTGAGTGTGCATTTAATGCCTATTCTGTATAACTTGTAATTACAATATAAATGAATGAATTAAATGATTGAATTGATTAAATAAATTAATTAATTAAAACTATTAAAGTTAATTCCATACTTTTATAGTGCGATGCCAAAAAGTGCAAGGCAAAGGTACTGTAGGCAAGTGTTTTGTTTTTGTATTTTTATACATATTACTACTTGGTTTTGTGGCTTCTTTCTTTCTTTCTTTCTTTCTTTCTTTCTTTCTTTCTTTCTTCACCCTCCCTGACATAATACCATTGTTTTTTTTTTTGTTGTTGTTTTTTATATAAAATACATATGGTGATGATCATATATTGTTCTTTGTTTTAATTACAGGAAATTGGTACCGTGGTGTTTGATTGTTTTCCTGTTTTTTTTTTTTTTTTTTTCATTTTATTTATTATTGTTGAAAGTAGAAGTAGTAGTAGTCACGATCACTAGCTGGAGTGCCCATGAACTCCATTAGAGGGCACCCTGGACTCACCCTGGATGTCACTATGTCTTGTGCTACCTTTGTAAATGTATTGTGTTCTGATTGGTTCCTTCTATTGCATGTGTCTTGTTCTCATTGGTTGGTTCTGTCTTGTGTCCCCCTCTGTCTGGCTTAAAAGAAGCCCTCACCTTATCTCATACACTGACCCTTGTTCCTTATTCTCATGTCTTCCTTGGTTCATTCTGTTTTTGACTTTGGACTGTTTTCGAGTTTTTTGATTGTTTGCCACCTGCTCTGACCCTCACTTTGTTATTGGAATTACTCTTTTGCCTTTGTCTGGATTGTACCGTTTGCTGGTGTTTGACCCTGCCTGTCTGATGGATTTTTGTTATGTGGTTCCCTGTTTAATGTGGGTGAGCCAGAGGTATGTGTGGGAACCCCAAATATTTTTTTGGGGTAGGGGCAATATTGTCAAGCACTGATGGCAGCGGGGCTTGACCCTGCATGGCCACCAGCAGGTCCTGTGATTTTGGCTGTAACTCCTGTGTTTCCTGCACCATCATGTTCACCTCTAGAGGTGTTGGCTGGTGCCTTAACCCCTTAAGAGGTTCTGCTGGTGGCTGCAGACTCTCCAGGAGTATCCTCGTCCTGCCCAGACCCAACTAGGGAGGCTACCTCTGAGCCCTTACTATGCCTGGTCAAAGCCAGGGAAGTCATCTACCCCTCATCTAGCCCTGCCATGGCCATAAGGGCCATCATCAAGTTCTCATCCTGCCCTGTCACAGCCACAGAGCCGATCCTTGAACTCTTGTCCTGCCCAGTTTCGTCCACGGCGGCCACCCACCCTTGAACTCTTGTCCAGCCCTGTATCAACCACGGAGGCCACCCTTGAACTCTTGTCCAGCCCTGTATCAACCACGGAGGCCACCTGCGACCTCGCAGCCTGCTCTCTGTTAAAGTCACGTCTCCACTACCCTGGTCTCCTGTGCTACCCTGGCCTGCCGATCTGACTGCGCCACCCTGGTGGGCACCTGTTCTGCCTGCACCATGCTGGTGGGCTCCTGTTCCGCCTGCGCCACCCTGGTGGGCTCTTGCTTCGCCCTGGACGGCCTAAACTCAGAATGCTTCGCTCTGGAGGGTTGTGACTCTGCTTACTCCGCCCTGGAGGGTCATGGGTCCGCCTGCTCTGCCCTGGTGCGCTGTGGCTCAGCCCTGGTTTTCTTCTTCGCCTAGGTGGACCCCTGTGCTACCTGTTCCACCCTGGAGGATTTCTGAGTCTTCTGCTCTGCCCTGGAAGGCCTTTGTCCCGCCTGCTCTGCCTTGGCCCACCTATGAACTCATTGTTGCCACCTCGTCTGTCCCACCGCCTGCTCCACCCTTCAGGGCGTCTCTGCCATTCTTTTTTTTTTTTAAATCTTTGAAGTGTCCTGTTAATGGCAGTGAATATGATTCAGGAACATTCAGTCCCAGGGCACATATCAGAATACACTGTACTTTTCCATAAGCAGTGTGCGACTCCATTTCCCTCTCTTTACTTTCTGTTTTTCCATGTTCATTTTCATAAAAATAAATTTCATGGGAAGTAACATGTATTACATACTTTTAGACCTAGATTAAATTTGAAACAACTAGAAATTATTAAACTGCTCCTTTTGGAAAATGATCAGTATGTTTGGAAGAGATTTATTCTGCATATCCACAGTGTATGTGATCATATAAAACAATAACTCATAACAAGCAAGTCAATTAGATTATCAGGCAGTTTGCTCAACAGATGCACAAATGCTAACCCTTCTTTAGCTAGCGCTCAGTTACCACTGTCCACTTTCAGTAAATCAAGCGGATGTCACTCAGCAGAATTAATATTCATGACCCAAGCTGCTCCTGGCACAGTTGACAGAGCCGCTGACAGAAAGTAAACTCCCTCCCGCTTTCAATGCCATCTCATGTGAGTGTATCCGTGGCAACGAGGCATTTAAAATGGTGTCATACTTGCGAAAAAAAGCTGCTGATATTTTTAATGTTCTTCCACCGAAGCCTAAGATGCTCTTTTGAACATTCTCAAATCACGCTGAATTCGATGATCATCAGGTTTTGTTCATATCAGTTGGTGCTGCTGTCATTGTTTTATTTTTTCAATACATTTTAATCAGACATTGGGGGTTTCTTTAGATGTGACATAATTATAATAATGTTTATATGTATTTAAATATTATATAAATAATGTTTATATTTATTTTACTATTATATGATTGTTGTTTTTGTTATTTAGATGTGGCATCTTGGTGTTATTATTATTGTTATTGTTATTTTTAAAATATATTTTTATATCTATTTAATTTATAATACTGTTTGTTTATTTATTTAATTAATTATCGGCAAAATCACGGTGACTGAGAATTTGAGCACCATTATATTGCTAGGAAGATCAACCCATAACGACCGCAGTTAAGCACTAACATTTATTTTCTCTTCCCTCATTTAAGCCAATAAAAACTTCAATGTCAACTTTGAAATCACTCTCACAAAAACTGTATATTGTACTCTTCTTCCAGGTTTTGTTGTCACTCCACATGAACGATTCACCTTTCAGAAAGAGAAAGACAGAGATTTCTGTCACGACCTTTTCGCTCAGACGCTTGCGCACCGGTCAGACTCATCAAACACGGCCAAGATGACGGATTCTGCAGGTCATTGGATGAGGGGAGTTCAGAAACACACACAATCCCATAAACACACACACATTTTGATTCAGCATGAAATCTCAGCTGACCTGATTTATGTTTCCTCCCTGACTCCTCATGCATAATTTCCTGTCACATTACGGAAATAAAATGGCTTGCCAATGCTGTTTCATGTTGACTTTGAAGCACACAGTCTAATATACCGTGCTTTCACAAATAAATGCGCGCACAGCAGGTGTGCAACGAAAAAGCGCCGTCGCTTAACTTCATCGATTCTTTTTCCATCTCACTTTGCTTTTCCTCCAAAACCCTTGAAGATCAGGCACCAAGACGGGTTTGTCAGTCAGCGGGAGAAGCACCTCATCTAACCCCAGATACACCTTCCCACCAGAGGCAGGCCGTGAGACGGACCCCAGGGTGCACCTGGAGCTTTATCTCTCCTTTCATGAATCCACCAACTGCCTGACCTCTGACCTCTGGTATCTACAGATGCCGCACCTGTAAGGCAGAAGCACTCGCTTCTGACTGACTGCATTTGTTATCTAACAACTTTTGCCTCTGAGGTTAGTGCTGCACTCACCTCACAGCTGCCAGAAACAACCTGACGTCTTTAGGAGAGCTGGGTGGATGAGAGAGACGGGGTGAAGATTGAGGTTGTGTCCGCTTTTTATCCCAAATAATGTTGAGGGAAAAAAAGTTTAGTAATATGAACTTCGAATTATGAATTTTTAATATGAACTTCAGCTTCACTGAAAATTAATCTTCTTTTTAGACCTAATTTGTTATGTTTTCGTGCTAGTTATGCATATTTATATTATATGATTTTATATGTCAGGTTTTTAATGAAAAGTATACTTTTAGCACTTTTCATTTTAAAAATGAGATTGAAAATGAAATTGCATTACATATATGTATATAAAATATTTACATTTATATATTATTTTAAAAATATAAAATATTATATGTTAGTAAAACTTCTAGAACTGAATATTACCATATTGCAAATAATAATAAAAAATTTATGCTGATTTAAATAACAAAATCATTGTATTACTGCATTATTTTTTTCATTTAAAATATAAAAATGGTAATATGTGTGTACATTTTATGAAATATAGTCTTTTAATTGTATGTGTGTGCTGTCATCTTAAATGCTGTCATCTTAATTGTAAATTTTATTTCTAAAGTGTGTGTGTGCATGTGTGTGTGTGTGTGTGTGAATAAATAATACACACTGACCTTTAATGCATAATAAATTAACACAGCAATGAATTAATAAATAAATTAATAAAAAATATACTACACGCATTTATGAATAGTATAACTCATGTTGATACAAAAACATTTCATTAGAGTATTATCATTTAATCTAAATATTAAAATAATATATTGTATTATAAAATGATATATTGTATAAATTGTCAATTTAAATTAATAGAACACATTTATTCATTAAATGATATATATATATATAATTTAATGAATAAATGTGTTCTATTAATTTAAATTGACAATTTATACAATATATCATTTTATAATTTATAAAACCTGAAAAAATAAATATATTCAGCTGTGCTATGTATATAAAATTATGTATTATTGCTTGAA
>JAUYWG010000060.1:3948048-3959367 GCA_034779775.1 Enteromius afrohamiltoni | reverse complement strand
TATATACTTAATAAATATGCACAGTACATACAAATATACTATGTAAAGAAAAACTTTTATTTTGGATGCGATTAATCATTTGACAGCACTACTAAAAACACAAAATTGTGGAAAATGTACTGACCCTCATACATCTCAACATGAATATGAGTATCTTACTTTTATCAGAACGAATTTGAAGAAATTTAGCATTACATTACGGATCATCTGCGGTGAATGTCCAATCAGCTGATCAGTAATCCACACAAGTTTCATTTTAATACCGTTTGTTGCATAGAAAAGAGTGACCAGCACAAGCTTCTTTTTTAGATCAATAAATGATGCCAGAAATTTCACTTTTGGGCAAAATGTAATTAAATTTAAAACTTAAATTTAAAAAAGTTATATATACACAGCTTTGTCACAATAGTGTTCTGGGAGCACCACCACCACGGTCACCATTTTTTATCCTATCTGTATAATATGTACTTCAGGTGCATGGTTTGCTGGGGGAAAAGGTGATTTCCTTTGATCCCTTTATGTAATTTTCAAAATGTCATTTGAAATGGAAAGGTGGTGTGCAGTTTGAAAGAACAACAGTTATGCTGCTTTTTCTTTTCTGGTCTTTTGAGTACAGTGCATATACCTTTATAATGCAAAAATAAACCAGGCTATTAAGGCTGAACCTCTCCAGGGTTTTGAAGTTTTTTTTTATTTTTTTTTTTACTGCCTAAAAGTACCACCCTGTATGTGGCAGAACTCACAGAAGAGCATTTCTTTTTCATCTTGGAAATTATAGTTATTGAAAAGATAGGTCAAGGGAAAAATTTGAATGTGGGCGTCAGAGTAATTCCTATGGACTCTGCACTCTTTTCTACCATTATAGGTCATAAAGTTGTACATAAAGATATGCTTTTAGAGTTCGATTCTAATCAGAATTTCCAGTTTGTGACAATTCACAAACTTAAAGTCTGGTGTGATCTCACCTTGTGTCTTAAAAAGTTGATCTATTAAGATTGTGGTGTGAATAGATTCATAGTAAATGAGTCTTACACTGAATCGCACATGTTTCTGTTTAAATGATCGCAGTGATCTAATTGAGATATAATCACCTAAAGAGTCCCAGACATTTTTATATTTGCTCTGGAGTCATTATCGGTCGAGATTTGTAACACCTGCTTAGGAAAAGTGCTGTGTCAAGCAAAGACGATTAAAGCCAAGAGTTCTTTATTTCTCTGCAAGAAGATGTCTACGCACACACACACACACACATATGCTCGCAAACACACACCCTTGAGGC
This sequence comes from Enteromius afrohamiltoni, assembly GCA_034779775.1. NCBI lineage: Eukaryota > Metazoa > Chordata > Actinopteri > Cypriniformes > Cyprinidae > Enteromius > Enteromius afrohamiltoni. The sequence goes on along the minus strand of JAUYWG010000060.1, from coordinate 3,958,088 downwards.
CCTGCCCATTATCTGTCTGATGTGTAAAATGTTCCTCAGAGCGATCGATGAAGATCAGGTCCAAGGAATTGATAACCTTATAAAGCCTGTAATTACTTTCCTTCCTCAGCAACGAGCAATAAAGTTTTTATTATAGATCTCTCTGCGCACTTCGCGAGTCTAAGACAGTGAGGGATGTTAGAAATTAAAACTCACAGACTGTGATTGTTTCACCGACTGAGAATGCACGGATACAGCAGACTAAAAGTTCACTGAATTTCAAGGGCAACCAGAGCTCCCATGTCGGTTCTGTCAATGTGAAGGTCTGGGAAGGAGCTTACAGCTTTTCATTAGCAGTAAAACAGTAAGTCAAGGTCAGTTTGGTTGTTTTTTTGTCAGTTGAAGTATGTTATTTGAATGTAATCTTGACCATCAATTTGGAAGTTTATGATCTTTTCCTGTTTATAGTTGCATATGAATTTGCGCTTGAATGACTGGAAATAGCTGCTCAAGTGAGTTCTCAAGATAACTGGAAAAGATCAGGATATGAAAAAGTTCACTGTATGAAAAGATTACAACAAAAGTTTTTGGGGTTTGGAGGTGTGGTTAGGTTTAGGTAATTCGCACAAAATCATACGAATTGGCAACTCATAAAATACGTATGATTTAGCAATTAGCCACCTCGTAAAATATGAGTTATGCATCACATGACTAAAAATGTGGCATTGTAATTAAAAAAACTCTTCACAGTCCACACTTCAATGCAAAAACTGTGATGAAATGTATCCACTTTAAGAGCATTTTTAAAAAGCTTTGTTTTCCTTGACAAAAATGCCATCACTTAGTGTGAATAAGAAGGACAAAACGGTGAGAAAAACATTTACTTTCTTACAAAGACAAAAAAGAAAGCCATTTCAGAGACTAAATTATTACGTTTTAAAGGATTGCTAAAGAATCCTTTGGAATAATTTGCAACATTAATCTGTTAAAAATTAGACTAAGTGTGTATCAAGAAAGAAAAAAGTTTCAGTTTTTCAATTTAATTTTCACTTAAGTTTTATGTTGGAATTAAACAAGAAAGTCTGGCACTAAAATTCTGGGCAGTTTCCATTCTCTTGATTTTTATTTTTTTATTATTATTATTTGTAGTCCTGCTCTAGATGGAAACGTTGCTGAATCAATGCTAAATCCCACTGACAAATGTATATTGATAAAACATAATGAAATAACAGATTGTGAACCCTGAAAATGCCAGTTAACAGATTTGATGTCAGTTGTCGGTCAGGCGAGGTTGTAGTCAGCATGTAATTGGCACTGGAGTGAATGAATGCTGGAGTGCGGGAGCTGTTTTTGGATTGTCCTCTGCGGAGGTTATGAGACTTGGGGCAAATGAGCTGACGTCTCTCATTCTAAGGGCTAATAAATACAGCACCACCTGTCAGTCAACTGTGACAAGAAAAATCACAGATCTATTTCTAGTTTCTCCAAGAAGTGTGATTGTGTAGAGGACAAATGGAGACTTTTGGTGACTTTTGTCTTCTCAGATTTGTCTTTAAAGAAAAAGACCCCTAAATTCACACGTTGTCTTCTCAAGAATACCTGAAGGGACCATTAAAGATCTCAAAAAGCCAGGATAACATTAGAGACTTTTGACTTACCTAGATCTACACCTAGATCAACCACCAAATTAGGCATCTAGCATTGTGACAAGTTTTGCAATCAGGTACTGTTCATTTATGAGTGCAATCATTCCAAATTGTGAACACGAACTGTTATTAAAGACATATTATTTGAGAAAAACTTTCCTGACGAGCGTGACTAACACAATGCAAGCAGAAACCTGTACAGTATATTGCATTTATGTCTTTTTTGTTCTTTAGAGCACTTGCAGTACTTTCATAACAAAGACGTAAGTGCTGTTGTGTACTGAAGCTTTGGAAACAAAACCAACCGTTCATAAATATAAAAGAGATTAGAGCAATCGAATGCATTTTGCCGCCTTTTCCTGCACAGTTGTTACTAAGCAATGGGATGCTGGCTTGATGATGCAAATGAACCCAGTTCGGATCCAAATAAAATAATATGAATGCAGTCTTGTAGGGACAGGGGGAAGCAATCAAACTCAGGTTCGGACAGGGCAAGTTTGAAAGCACTCTTACTACCCTTAGCACCCAATCAGCATATTAGAATTATACAGAAGATTTGAGAAATTATGACTAAAATTCAGGTAGCAATACATTTTACAATGGATTTAATTAGAGACATTATTTTTAATCCTAAAAATATTGGTGCTCTCAAAAAATATATAAAATCTTATCAAACTCAAACTTTTGAATGGTAGTGTACATGAAACACTGCTGGGAGTTCATTAAGTTTTGAAGGAAAAACGTCTGAGCAATAAAATTTTCATCTGGACTCACATATTGGGAAATAGTAGCAGAAATTCTCAATCACACAGTTTCCTTCAGACAGTTCCTGAAGGAATTACCTTATTACTGGTACTGTATGTTCATGTGCTCCATTCTGAAGTGAAAAAATAACTTCCCTCATGGAAATCACGGTTCCCTTCACGTTAGGATGAAATTTATTTAGTCTCTCCAAATATGTCTGGATCCATCCCAGTCAAAAGTGAGCCATATTTGACATAAATGAGAAGCGACGGACTTCGTTTCGAGCCAGTCTGCAGCGAGCACATGCCTTTCTGATAGAGCAAATCCATTTCAATTCTATTGAAAGTATCAAAAGAATAGATATGTGTTCATTTCATACTCCACTCGAGAGCTCAAAGTAATCTGGGCTTAGCGAGTCCCTCTCATGAGAAGCACGAGAGGGAGGGCGAAGAGGATAGAAACTGTTCAAACAAAGTGAAGTGGATGAGACATTAAATTAGAAATGTTCTATTTGGAGGCCTGGCGGATTCCAACTGACGTGAGTACGAAAAAGGCTTTACATAATCATGAAACAAAAGGTGAAAGACTGGCACGGCTTTAGCTAGTTGTTTCACTCTGGAAGCTGGGTTGGCTGGCGTAATGAAGACGTCCTCGGTGACATTGTACAGCCACAGCGTCGCTAAAGGAGAAGAGGTTGAGCGGCCACTACTTGAAAAGCCATTTTGGCTTTGATATGTCAAGGCCGTATGAGGTTTTGTAGGATAAGCAGTTTCCTTCGCAAATTGCACAACAGAGAGAGAAAGTACTTGCTGGGGACTTTGTTCAGTGGAGTGTAGCCGCTAGGGCACTAGGTTATGAAGTTTAATATTTCTGGCGCCTGTTCAAAGAGAATAACGCAAGAGAAGACGGATGCTAGGCCGCTACTGCCAGGCACGACACCATCCTAAGTACTCTTCTGAATGTCACAGAGAATGAGTGTGTGCGTAGCAGTGGACAAAATGAAAGCAGTGTTGCTTTCGTTCCTGTGCATGGCCCTGGTAACATGTTAGCTGCTGAAATATGTGTGCTGCACTCGTCCTGAAAAGAGAAGCCATTTAGATCGCCATCTGGTGTCTGGCTGCAGTGTGTCCTCTCCATGTAAACTATTTGGACGTGAACCACTTAAAATACATTTTTCCAAAAGATGGTCTCCTTCTTTTTAGGTAGTTCTTAATGTGTTTTCAAGTGTTTGCTTTTTTAATAAATTAACTTCTTTGTGGTGTTACAATTGTGTAATAATTATTATTGTATAATAATAAATAAAACTGGTTAACAACAGTTTGGAATGCATGCAAGGTCAAAAAACATGTTTATTGTCTTATAATATGCATTTATTTTTAGTTTATTTGCGCAACGACTCCCAAATGATTTGTTCAGTGATTTATTTTTCCAAACCCAACCCGTTGTGTGACACTAATCTACAGTGATTGGTCAAAATGGTTTAATTTAATTTCGTCTTGCTTATAGTGACTGATTACGTGCGTTTGTGAGTGCAGTGCTGCTTTGTGTACAGCGTTACCAGGGAAACCGCTATTTTTACTGCTCCAAAAGCGGCACCTAGTGGCAACTAGTGAATTAGCTTTTTTATTCAGACCAGCGCGAAAAGACCAACAAGTGGTTGTGCGATATGCTAATGTTTCATGTTGACGTTAACATCTAACGCCTGAAGATTTGTTTTAAGAATTGCTTAATTCAATCATTCAGAGTCGACAATAACTTCGCACACAGTGCGAAATGTGCTTTCAGTTAGCCTTCTTTTAGCAAATTAACAATTTAGCTTGCTGGTTTAGCATAGCACTACAACTTCTCTTATTTAATCTAAAACAAGAAATCATGATAGCATTCGACATTTTTGATCAGACATTGAAGAGCCACCATTTTGATCCTAAAAGGTCATTTAAAAATATCTCTATATCCAATACGACATAAGTATTTCTAATAGTTTAACAACCCAATTTTTTTTAAGTTAACACTCATGATACTTAAAGATGTAACACTCAAAGCACAGCAACGTTAAGTTAAAGTTTTAAAGCAATGGAGAGGAATGAACAAAAGAAAGACAGACAATAGATAAATGAGCCAGGAGTTTGTAATGAATACCTTTGTTGTTCTTTTGAAATTTAAAGTAGGTCCCATCCCTCGTTCCTCAACTTGATGAAGAAAACAACCTGCCACGCTCAGAGCAGAGGCGGAGCGATCCATCTTCATCGTACCACAGAGGAACGGATTCCTCTACGGGGGGAATGCGCTAATTGCAGTTAAACTTTTTCGCTAAAGTACTGTCTTGGTGAACAATCAGTCGCTCTGCTGCAGACAATGGAGACAAATCAAGGAAAATTCAACAGTTAACCATCCAAACATCAGCCCTGCGTGCAAAGGGGACTGTCTTCTGTGATGAATTCTCGACTTGAGGTAAGAGGTGAATAAGTCTCAGAAGGTTGCATCTTTTTGGATTTCGTCTCTAAGTAGAAAACTTGGTGACAAATTGATACTCTATTTGCTTTTGCGTAAATTCTGGTTCATATTATACCTAATTCTACCACAAACTACCCGCTTATCTGTCTGGCTGACTTTTAAAGTGATAGCTCGCTGGAAGTAGCCTATTTGTAAAAAGTATTGTGTGTACAGATAACAAACAACTAATCTGATTTGACTTGGACACACACACAAAATTCAGTAATGGCCTATAAACATATTTGTTTAAGTGTTTGGGTATCAGAGTGTGTGTGCATATGTTGTCGAGCAAGCTTACTCCACACTGCAGTTTATCAAATCACACCTTCAAGGTCACTATTACAGCACAACCTCTCTCTCTTTCTGTTTCCTCTGGAGCATTTTTCTCTGTTGTGCTCTGTTTTCTCAATGAGATAACTTGCCGTTTTCCCTAGCTGTCTCTGCAGCTTTAAATGCATGACTACCCATTCCAATCTTCCTATAGGGAAACAGAATGAGTCTACTTTACTTCAGTGGGGTCTGCCGCAGGCCGGCGAGCCTCTCCAGGGGACAACGCGCTTAAACACGAACCAGCCCACAAGCCTCAGCTGGAGAGGAGATTTCACAAGTCATCATATCAGTTAAAAGCATAAATATGCATAATCATGATACACTGTCATGTTTTATTACATACAGAGGAATAGATATATGCAAATAGCATACATCCACTGATTCTCATGATTCCAACATGTGTTTTCCCTGCTTTTCAATTTTAAAAAGCTGGAATTTCCAGTTTGAAATTAATCATCAGGATTTTGTGAAAAAATGCACCATTTAATTTTATTTGCTCTTTATTTCATTAATATAATGACAATCACTAAACTAAAATTATATTTAATTAACCATCAAATCAATGAAATTAACTGCATAATTTTATCACATTATTTTAGTATGGTTAATCAAGTCAAGGATATGGTTATGGTAATCAAGTCTTAATAGATAGATCTTATGAACATCATATATAACTGTAATGACACAAATATATTTTTATATTCTATGTATTCTGTATATTTTTGTTGTGTATTAGTAATGTTATAAGTTGTCTGGCTATCAACATCACATATAAGAAATGTATAAAGTATCAGGAGGTAAAGGAAAGTTTTAGGCATATAGGGGATTTTGTACCTTTCGTAATATAGCCTATTGATTTTTCACATAGCGAATATGTGCATGTGGCATTTGAGTGCTAATGCACCTGAGCCCTTGAAACAAGATGCATGATAAAAAAAAAATAATCCTGCATGGAGCCAGCAATGCTAATCAATACACTTTCAGGCTTGGCTGCTAACATTAACTTGGAAAGCTAAAGTGGCTAGATCTTTGAGATTAAATTCATTGTGTCGGCTGAGACTCGTTTCGCCCGTGCTTGCATTTGTGTGTAATCAAACGAACAGGTAGTCCCAGTCGACTCATTTACTTCTGTTGTTGTTGTAGTTTAAGTGTGTTCTTGGCTATTTGTTTGTTTATATGTTTGTTTGTGTGTGTGTGTGTGTGTGTGTGTGTGCGTGTGTGTGCGTGTGTGCGCGTATGTTGCCATTTTCTGCTCATTATCTCAAAGGGCTGCTGGGAAAGATCCACCTGAGTCTCTCACAACCTCTTTTGCCATTTTTATTTTTGTAAATGGTGAGAAAACACAGCCCCTGATCAGGCTATCAGTGTTCCTCCGAGCATGAGAAAGCCAACATAATGAATGATCAAAGGAAACAAGCTAACTTGCTAATGCAGGAGCAGTAGGCTGTACGTGGTTTGTTACAACGATTTTGGAAGCACGAACAAACAGTAAAATTGAAGCTGTATAAGAGAAATAATATGTGTCTTGATTTTAAACTTCTCCTATTCCATCTTAATATACAAAGACTGCTGGACGTAGATTAGTACGTAGATTAGATTTGCTGACAGGAAAACTGACAGGAAGTAATGTGGGGAAATGAGGAAAAGACCCAAAACTGTTCAATATAGGCTGTATAACTTTATTATTTTTATATTATTTGTATTATTTTTTATGTTTTCTGTAATCACCAAGCTTTTGACTGCTGGGCCAAACAAGATGCTTATTAGCCAAGTAGCAGAAATGCTAACAAATAAAACAGTTGGCTCTGCCACAAAAAGATGATGAATTTAGTATTGCTTATAGTAAAAACTAATTATGTTTATGTTCTTGAATCCTTTGTTTAGGTTGAATTGTAACTGTTTCGAACAAATCAGTTTTTGTGATTGCATTTGGTGAGGCACAGAAAAGCATTTTAAGAAACCCTCAAGTCATTAACAGCTGTTTTAATTATAATTGACTGTCTTTTTATAATTCATTCGCACAGAATTTAAGGCTACGGTATGACCCAATTTAGCAGGGAAACTCCCGTAAGCATGATTTATTGTTGCTGCTATGTTTCTGTGGCTCATCTCATTATGGATTCTTATCACCATGTGAAGTTTTCATGCGCAGCATGAGAAAGCGAGATAAGGCTGGGGTTTAAAATCATTTTAGGCCTGGCCATTGTGATAAAAAATTATAACCTCTCCTCTTATCTTCCAAGCGCAAGAGAGGAATCATCTGATGTAAAGGTATGCTTTTGCAAAAAGAGAGTATAGAGTGCTGCTTTGTTATTGGCCGAGCTGTTGAGCTGCTTTGCTGTCATTGGTTCACTCATTCCTAGCTTCACTCTGATTGGCTCACATGTCGCCAGGCCCATAGCGACGACTGTTGGGGATTACCAGAAAGCTGCCAGAGCAGCTGTTTACATTTGTGAGATACCCTCAGGTTTCTGTTTACCTCAGACGTTACGGATCCGTGCAAGTTATGTGTCCTTTTCTTTTTGTTTGGCTCATTGGCTAATATAGAGGGATTTAGCAACAGGCAGTTAAATTACAGCTAGGAGCAGCAGGAAAAGGAGGAGACGCGTCTCTCCTGTCCCACCTTATGGTGAGTGACACTTCATATTAGCACATAATGAAAAGCATGATCAACGAATGATGGGGACAAAAAAGGATTTACAGCTTTAATGGCTTCAAGGAGGTGATATAACTGCTCAGTTTAATGTACCATTCACACCAAACACGATAATGATAAAGATAACGATATTAGCGTCCACTACAATAAAGTGTAGATAGATTTACTATATAATTGATAATATTTATAAAAGAGTGAAACTAGCATACATAAACATACAAAATGAAAGTAATATTTTTTGGTACATATTTTAAAACATTTATATATATATGTTTTAAATTAATATTTACTTTCTTAATGTGTCTTCAATGCTTAATCAGCTTTAGACACATTTCCAGTGAAAAATAACTTATTTTTAGCATCTTTCTGGCTGAATTCTGATTAAACGACATTGAACAGGCTTTAATCAACATTTGCCTTGTTTTAAATTGACTAAAATTGACCAAAAATCCAGTCTATTCAGAGTAGTTGTTATGTATTTTCATATGCTGTGTAAATGAATGGTACATAAAACTATTCTTAACGTAAATTGTTGCATTGAATTTAAGACTTTTTAAGAATTTACACACAAACAGTTTTATGAACAATTTGCATGCAAAGTAATTGTATCAGCAATAAAAAAAGCATATTACATTTTATTGACCCCCCCCAAAATATACATATATAACTTAAACAATCAAAAATTATACAGTTATATTTATTCTGTCTAGTACTAAAAGTCAAATACTAAAATATTGTTCAAACCCCGTTTTACCTCATAAATGCGGCATTTATCCAGGATAAACATGATTTTCTTTTATTTGTTGAGAGCTGCCATTTTTCAAAATGTGTCTACGTAACAAATATTTGGAGGGGAGGGGCTAAAAAATAAGAGTGAATGATAATGTCATCATAAAAGCAAATAGAATTTAGAGGCACATTTGATGAAAGATTACGAAGGAAAAAAACTTCTTTGGAATACTGTGCTTCGTTCACAATAAGACCAAGAACACGTGTTGAAAAAGTAGATTTCCAGCTGAATTTAAAGCGCTAGTAATATCCTTCCTTACTTTATGTTTCATAGTTTGCTTCTGTCCTTGCGTGAATAATTTCCTTTCTACATTTACAGACACAAACAAGACTCAAAAGGCACAGAGGAAGGAACGAAACGAGCGCTAAAATCCATCCTGTGAACGTAATTCATAATGTGTATTTTTGAAATGTAACACACACAGTGTCTCGGTGTCAGTCTCTTTTGCGTCTGTTGTGGCTTCTGCAATCATCTCCGAGGAGGTGAGTAATGGTCACAGCGGGGAAAGAGGAAGGCATCAGATATTCAGCACATCGAGTCATCTCTCCTCTGCTGTCTTTACCTCAGGAGGATCCACAAACTTCAAGAAAACATTAGCCTTGCAGATAAAGACGTGCCCCTAAAAAGCAACACAAGAGAGAAGTTTTGAAGATGAAAGCGCCCATCCATCTTCATCAGATTAACAGGAAAGTATCTGAAAGAGTATCTGGTCAACAAGCATACATTGGGAGAGGATTTTGTCACCCACCACCTGTAGGAAATTAATTGTGAAAACTTAGCCACACAGCGGAAGGTATTAAACCTGGCCGTCCAGTCGTATTTGTTGTGATGAACTTGGGCCGATAAACCCAAGCGTCCAATTACGCAGTAGACTGCGGGGACACTTTTAGATTTAATTAAAGGCAAGAAAACTAATATTACTTGTCACCGCACCTGACGGAGCACGATCTTGGCGGGGCTTGCTGCTCATTAGCGGATTGGGAGAGGAAGTTGCACCTCAATGATATACTGTTAGCATCACCCTGACATGCCATCACTAAACATTATGCAATATATATTCATATGCTGAAAAAGAGAAGAGATGGAGGCAAACAGAAGGAAAGAGAGAATTAGTAGTAGAAGAAAAGATCAAACTGTGCTAGACATGATCTCAAATGTGGTCATGTCAAAAAATAACTTTATAAAGCTCATTAAAATTCATTAGATGTCTTCAACTCAATCTATTAAAGTTGTATAATTTGAAAACAAATAAATAACACATTTTTCCAACAAACATGTACATGTATACGCTATTTAAAAATGAACATAATGGATTTAATATATAAACTGTTATGAACGAGCACGGGAGGCAGTCGGATCCACTCGCAAAGTGTTTATTTAAAGGATACAGGGTGGTAAAAAC
>JAUYWG010000060.1:3906574-3947948 GCA_034779775.1 Enteromius afrohamiltoni | reverse complement strand
ATATTTTTCCCTTAAAATTATACATTTTCTCAGTTTAAACTTTTGTTCCGTGATTTATGTTCTATTCTGAATAAAATGTTGACATTTGCCATCTCCACATCATTGCATTCAGTTTTTTTCACAATTTGTTTAGTGTCCCAACTTTTTTGGAATCCGGTTTGTAGCACGAATTTGGCACCTCGTACGAATATGTATCAACTGATTGTGAGACTGATGGGAGTACCTAGAAGATTTGTTTAAATCACTTACGGTATATGATCAATAATAATTAGCACTGCTTGTCTTAGCATATCATAGCAAACACCGCTATATATACATTAAACTTTGCACATTCACCTTATAGTCTCTGTACTTTGTCAGTGTTTCCCACACAGTGAGAATGGGAAATAATCAATGACATATTTTAACCTTAAACATCTGCAACAAATTACCCAAGCAACTGCCCAGCTTCAGAGACAGCTGGTATGAGTCTCCACGTGTGAGTGTGTTGCACCATCTCAATCATTCTAATTTAATATTCATTCCCATATTTCAATAATAAACGAGTGAAAAATGCTTTTGAAACTTTTGACATCACTACCAATCATAAATATGAGACACGTCTATTTCGCAGCTGTGTTTTCCCAGCAGCTGAAATCCCTTAAGACGCCCTACAACTCATGAGTCATGCAATACTTCACATAGACACATTAGGGCTCAAATTTTTCAGTGTAATGACTTTTTTTTTAAACAAAATGCTACTAGTTTACTATTTTTCTTTCGTTTTTAGTTTCGATGTATAATTAGAGGCTTTAATCATCATACCAATTAGCATAAACACTCTCAAGCTTAGTCCACACTGCAGGCTGAAGTGCCCCGAATTCAACCCATAACTGATTTTCTCGTGACAGTCTGAACAGCACAAATCCGATTTTTTAAAATCAGGCCCAGACAACTTTAATATGTGTTCCTAAATCAAATACATATCTGATATTTTGCAATGCACCTGAACGACCATGTCGCATTACATGCAGTTTCTACGTCATTGAAATGCGACAGTCGTTACAATTCTGTGCAGGAGGGGGCGGGAAGATTTAAATCCTAATTGCAGACAACTTCATTATTTAGGCTCCGACTGCACATTAACTTAAAAATCGCTAAATACACTGTAGTACGTTTGATTGTACGGAACGGAAACGGATTTGGGAAAGCAGCGGCTAATCACACCCGAAACTTTGTTTATAAACATCACGTATTTTCGCAAACACAACGCACTGCGGCTGACGTCACATCTTCTTCTGCGCGTGCAAGTCACTTCAGCATCGTATACGGTTCACATATGACACTGATCGCATTTAAATGACAATGTCAACAACAGCGCAAAAAAAAACGTAAAAAAATCCGATCAAAGCAATAAGACCTGCAGTGTGAACTAAGCCTCAGATGGATGTGTCTGCCTGTCACATTAGCCTACCACTTGGAAAAGTTTTGCTTTAATGACTTTTAACAATAAAAGTAATAAATTATTTTTTGTTGCTGTTGTTGTTGTTTTTTCCATAATGATGCACTCTGTCAGGCTAATGACTAGACAACTAGCTAGCTAGCCGACACGTTTTTAAAAAATGTACTTTTCCAAAAAAAACTCAAGCTGAAAGATACTTTCAGACATACTGTGAAATTTTTTGTATCTTAGGCCTATTTCCCTTACATGGTTTTATTTTAGTAAAAGTGTAGTGAACACATTTTTTTGTATTACCATGTATAATCAGTTTTACAACAAAAATCATGGTAAAATGACAAGAGTTAAAACTTCTACTGTGGAAAAAAAAATTAAAACATGATAATGCTAGCATCAATAGCTCTCATAGCGTTTGAATGCATGCAAACAAACTTATTTTCCTAATAGCAAACAAGCTGAGGAAAAGCTGTAGAAAAGTGAAGTCTATTAACATTGCCTGATTTAGTCAACCGTCTGCGTTTCCGCAAACCTACAGTACAGACAGATCAAAGTACACACTCGCAGAAAAAAAAACAGACTGGCAAACCTACAAATATACACCCTAGAGAATCAAATGTCAAACCTAAACCAAAAGTGTCTGTTTTTTTTAATAAACGCACATAAGTTCTGTTGTCAGCCAGTAGATGGAGCCGTTCAATTTGGTGTCTTCTGATCTTTATCTTGATCAGACGACTTTAGAGTGTTCAAGGTTTAGCTGATTAGCATAGCCTTTTCTTATTGAGGTCTTTTAAGAGCATTAAATGGAAGTTGAATTAGTTCTTGTAGGCTCCAGAGATTCACTGTGATGAATGGGAATGGTTTTATTAGACCTAAATATTCCAACCCAATATTTTGCATACTTTGTTCATTCTAATTAGTTTTCTTCCATTGAAAAGGTTGAGTATACATAGGCTAATCAAACTAGCTGCTTTCCATAATGACAGTTCAGCAATTTGCTGAGGTAAATTTCTAAGTGCTGCATTCATTCCTGTCTCTAATTGTCTCTCTCCTTTTTGAACCTTTTCCCTTTTTTTAATGTGTCAGATGACATATGTTTATCTAAGAGAGATTTATTGGACTTAGCTGCGCTATCGAGCGCCTTGATCTGTGAAGCATGCGCTCTGTTGCGATTTCACCATAGAGCACCTGGCATGACGCTGCTTGCTCAAACGAGTGTGTCTATCTAAGTTAAGATAGACCCACTAATTTGACTGAAACTGATATTAAACCAAAGAGATAACTTGCAATAACCCTCAAATAGCATTGAACAAAAACATTGTTTTTCGTTAGCCGCTATTGCTAGCTTGATTGACAGTTGCTTACAAAGCTTTACTTCTTCCTGTAAAGCACTTAGGTGTCGAGTTTTCTTTACCCACCTCTATAGCCTGCCAAGTTTTACCTGACAACTCCAGACCTAGACAACTCAAATAGTCATGCAAATATGAGTCAAAATCGCCTACAGGGTTTAGCTTTTCTCTGGTAAAAGCTTTTTTGTTCTTGTACCTACATCAAATGTGTCTTTTGTTAAAGTGGGCACTTGGCATTCAAAGGAACATAAATGTCAAAAAAATGCTCATTTAAGTGATTTACGACTTAAACTGTGATCCGAAACAAAAATATGCACTTTACAAAAAACCTACAAGATGTTATGCACCGTTTTTCTAAAGAGGCGCTTTAAAAATGCTGGAATGGAAGCGCACGTAAAGCTGTTGTTTGTTGTGAATTTCTGAATAGCATATTGCCAGTTGTAAACATTTTGCTGTGAGTGAAAATCACTTCGCTGCAGATCTCGGGACAGGCTGGAGCTGTGGTTTGAAAGGGAAAACATGCACCACGTTTTCACACAGCCGTGGTCAAATATACACACTTTGTGTCTTTTTACAGTTGTAAAGGCTGTAATTCGTCATAGTTTTAAGACAGCACATATGGTGGGGTGTAAAAGTCTGGTGGTATGTTTTTCATGAACTTTTACACGTGCAATCCAGTTTGTACACACACTTAACTGCTCTTTTATTTAATAGTTAGCAGTGGTGCTTTCTATGATGCTAGATTTTTAAATTGACTACCTTATGGTATGTTTTTTGGCAGCCTTGTATGAAAAGTTATGGTTAGGTTATTCTTCACAATGTCTCCCTTTGCCCCGCATGTTTGAAAGAATGTGTGGTAAGTAAATAAATGAGCATTTTTGGATAAACTATGAAAACAGCCCAAAACTGATTTCGATCTTCTGCAACACATGCCAGACTTCATTTGCCAGATCTGCTGGACTTAATGGCAACAATTATTAACTGTTTTTTATGTCTTTTTTCCCTTACAAAAAGTCACTTGAGCAGAATCAGGAAGGTGGCACATCATAAACAGCAATTTAACTGGTTGCTGGTTTTGTTTGTAATTAAACAAAACTGCCTCTATGGTAACACAAGACTACATTCTACTTTCAGAAACTGCACATTTCCTCGCGCTGGCCAATCGCTGTTCATTTGGAGCCACTGTTGTAAACGTACATTGTTTGGTGAGCTCGCCAGCCAAATGTTTCCTGGTAGACAAGCCTTGTGGTGTAAAATGGGCATTTTGCCAAATCAGCCAGGCAGAACGGGAAAGCCTTAAGGTTTGTTTTAGCTCTCAATTAACAAGGTGTACTTATTATTAGTCAGCTTTGTGAGTGCACTGGGCAGCAGATCTGATTATAATTAAAAACTGCTGTAATTATAAAGAAACTGTTTACATCATGCCATAAAACTGCACAGTCCACGCTATTTAAAGTTTCTGTAAATGTAATAGTACCTATTACTTCAACTCTCACACTGGGGGCCCCGAGGTGCATGGGTTAGTAAACGCAAAGTTTCTTCACAAGAACCTAAATAACTATTCCCACAGATTTGCCTTGTCCTCATTGTAAAAGCTCGCTAAATGGGTTTCAAAGATCTGCCCGATTTTCGTGAGGTTTGATTTAAATGCAATATTCATTGTTGGGCAACGTTCAGTTTCTGTTTTTAAAATCTTGGCATAATGGACGTAGCTACAGAACCAAATTAGTTTTCCATTATTAAGCCATCAAAACAAAAGCCATGGAAACTCTGGTTACTCTGTTTATGTGTTGTTTTGTATAGTTTTTTTCCCCAAAATTAACTGATGCTACGAATAATCTAAAATGTGTTGAATCTACATATTTGAAAGGTAAATAAATATACTATAATATTTTCATTTATCTTGCATTTTATGTTTTGAAGTACTAATATGGTTGCCATCCTAAAAGTTTACACAATTGTTAAAAAAATAAATAAAGGTATTAAAGCTCATAGTTCTAAATTTTATTTCTTTCTTTCGCAAATCCGAATTACAAGACATCATTTGCATTCGCAAAATGCACACAAAAAAAAAAGCTTTGAGCTATAACGTAGCCATTACTGTTTTTTGAGAAGAAACGTTTGTATGAGATGTTTGGAGATATAATCCAACTGCCAGGAAAAAAAAGGCAGAATTGTGAGAGGAAAAAAAGTACTAATTCTGAACAAAAAGTAAATTCTGAGTCTCTTGATGTTATTGTTTGCAAGAAAATAAAGTCTTTTTGAGATGTAAAATGTTAGTATTGTGAAATAAATTGTTCCATTATCTTCCATATTTATAACCTACATATCTTTATTTAGTCGCAGAAAGACGGGGATCACTTTTTAACTTAAACCAAACTTTTTTTTTAAATCAACAATAGTAACTTACATTTTAGAAGATGTCATGTGGAGGCTAATAAGGTATATACAGTAAACAAACCATTTGTAATGAGATATAACATATAATCAACCAACGTGAGGTCAAATGTTTATATAACCATCCGAGAGGAGTTTTGCTAATGATGTCTCTGTGTTTATATTCTCATACTATTGCTGCTGTAAATAGACCGCACGTCTTTTCTCAGGGTTGGTTTCACTAGCCGGGCTGTTTTATTTGAAGGTGACTCACTGGAGTGTGACCGATGCTATTGTGATGTTGTCCAAGGGTGTGTGTTTGTGTATTTCTGTGAATGCCCATGAGTCTGTGTGTGTGTGTTTGTGTGTTTGCAGGGTAACCAAATCACAGCTTGAATGTCGATGTTAAACCTCAAGAGGAGAAACACCTTACGAAGGAGGATAAACGTTTGAGGTGGCGATATGTTTCACAGCTGTTCACACAGTATGAGACAGAAAACAAGTGGTATGGTTATCTCTGTAACTAATACCTGTTTTTGCCAAGGTAGTTGCCAAAGTTTTAATAATCATTCTAAATATTTAAGAATAAGGAAGTCCACACCACAACTTTAACAATATCTACATAAGGGAACTATATATTTGGAATCACTTGCAGATGAATGATAAAAACATTTAGAATTCGTCAGACTTGAACGTTTGAAAGTTTACAGTAGATGACAAAACCGCAGCACACTTATAACAAATAGAACGTTATTGTGCACTGGTGTGGACAATAATATGGCTGTAGTCATCGTTTCTGGTTTAAATTGGCCTCAACTATTGTAACTGTAGCTAGAAGCTCATTTGTCAACAGACATGTCCTGTTTGGTAAGATCAGGCAAATAT
Source organism: Enteromius afrohamiltoni (assembly GCA_034779775.1). Taxonomy (NCBI): domain Eukaryota; kingdom Metazoa; phylum Chordata; class Actinopteri; order Cypriniformes; family Cyprinidae; genus Enteromius; species Enteromius afrohamiltoni. Next base: position 3,941,903 of record JAUYWG010000060.1, on the reverse strand, counting down.
AAACACCCCTCGCATACATGCAAATTTAGCATTAAAAGCAGAGATGTTGATAGGTTACCACTGATTGTTCCACGAAGAACGTTTAACATCCATTGAACCTTTCTATTCCACAGAAGGTTCTTTATAATGGAAAAATGCTCTTTAAATTCCATAAATGTTCTTCACATGAAGAAGAAACGTTCTTTTTAAGAACTTTTCACTAAAAGGTTCTTCTATTGGCAAAAACTCTTTGCATGGCAAATTTTTGGGATATCTTTTCACATTCATGAGTCTCTTTGAGTCTCTTTTTTACTTCTCACTACCTCTCATGACTGGACTTTCAAACACCATGCTGACAAATTGCCGCAGAGTAAACTGTGTACAGAGGGTCCGATACGGCTCCTTCTGGAACAGAAAACCGCTTTGTCATTGTGTGTGAACATGCACAGACCACATGAACCTAATGAGCAATGCCTGGAAACCTCCCACACATGCTGGCAAAGAGTCCGCGTGCTGCTCCGCTGTTTTCATGAGGAAACATTGAAAGCAGGCTAACTTAATATTTACACAAAAGCAGGACAGTGGGATTTCATTTCCATATTAGCAGACAAAAACACTGGCAATTAATTTACACAAACAACTAGAATTTAGTAATGCTGGCCCGTGTTGAACTTACGATTGCGAAAGGTGTTCTGAGAAATTTAGCCTGTTTCTAGGTGGTTTCTAGATGTGGATGGTTGCTAATTTGTAGCCAGTGCTGGGGGGATTACTTATAAAAGTGTAGCCCATTAATGATTCCAAATTACATTGCGGAAATTGCAGTAACACAACCCATTACCTGTTTTAGGTAATATAATCAGACTACTTTTTTTGGTAGGTCGCAGCGGTTTCTAGGTGTAAACATTTGCTTATGTGTTGTTATGAAGTTGCTATTGACTGCGTCTGAAAGCTCTAAAATGCAGTCGGGCCACGTCTTTGCATCTAAAAATTTTGTAACTAAGTTTGTGACCGATTTTATTGTGACGTATTTCCAATACTGCATGAGTAAACTAGAAGATGCCACTTGTTTTTTCTACTTCAATGACTGATTGAAACTTCAAAAACTGATGTCATCAGAGAAGGCTCATCATTTCAGAGGGGAGGAGCAATACCAGATTAAATTAAAGATCATAAAGGCAAACAATTTTTTTGTGTGGTTTGACTGGCACGGATTGATTGTTCACCACAAAAATAGCAATGCGAGTTCACAAAATAAATATAGTGATTTCACGCGAACTTTGAGGGCCTTTGGTGTAGTCAAATAAAACAGCTGCCATCTTGCTACTGTAAACAGAACCTTGCAACGCTTGCCCCGCCCCCGGGTTGTTCTGATTGGTCCTCTGTTTTGGACTTTGCTGAGACGCGCCGTAACTTAAAGCGGCGCGAGACGCCAGCATTGAGTATTTATTTGAATAACCTTACTTACATAATTTTGAGTGTACAGGTAAAATTAAGAAGGAAACGAATAAAAATTGATCATGACTGCACAACAGTAAGAGTAGGTGGAGATATGCACCAATAAACGGAAGAAGAAACGCGAGACGCATGGACGGCCGTCTAGCGCGTGTTTAAGTAGATAAACTATCGAAAAGTATCGCATTGGACTGGCAGACGGCACAAGGCGTCAACGCAAGTTCTACTTTAACGTCTCTGGAGGTACCTTCTTCTCATAGATATATGAGATTGAATTTTAAAGGCACGTAGATGCCTGTGATATCCCACAATCCTGTGCGTTGCTTTCCATTTTGTGAAGCTGGTGTATAGGTGACTACATTTTTTGCACATTTGAAGCTATTTCTAGCGAGAAATAAAGATTATAGTAAATAAATATTATTTTTAGCTATCACCAAAACGTTCTATTTTGTTGTAGATAATTAACCTGCTACTATATGCCACAGAAGCCTGTCCAATACCAGTTTTGCTAGGTGGTTTGTCTAATTTGCCTGGTTTCTGCTGTAGACATTACTTGGTTTTATTGTCCTCCAGATGTAGGCTAATGTATTATGAAAATGACAGCACGTTTCTCAAATATAAGCTTTAACACTAAAACAATGACACAATTTTAGACCTATTTATGGTTTGCACATCTTTTATATTTTTAATCGTTCAAAAAGTGTCAGGCCTTGACTTCAACAAGAGGCATTGTTTTACTTGAAATTGTTGAAAATAGTCAGTTCAATATTTTTAATCTTTTTTCTGTTTAGATAAGTGTCTGTTTGCATTTCCTGTTTTGTAGTTGTTTAAACTGTGGGCTAAAAGACAATACCTGAGGTGAAGATAGAAACCTGACTTGTAGAGCGTGACTGAAGACACCATTACCAGCACGTCCGCAAAACACACACACACACACACACACAATGAGCAAGCTATTAAAAAGCAGGGAAATCATATGTGGGAAAGACAGGCCTGGGGCGCATCCTATCTGCTTACCTACACTGACAGATTACACCTATAGCTGTGTACGTTGGTGTTTACAGATGTACCTTGGACAGCGTAAGGTTTAATTTAACATGTTCGGCCTCATTATATCTAACGTGGTGTAAATTAAATCTGTCCTGTGTGTTTGTACTACAAACTGATGAATGATACCTCAAATTGGTCTGTTTGTTGAAGAAAGATGTTTTATTACATTTCTAAGTGATCAAATTCTGCTTTTTGCCTGGCAGGCAATAAAAAGGCCTTAGATTTACATTGAGGAAAGGACCTGGACCACACAGAATAGCCTAGACATGTGGCAACAAGCCAAGAACCACTTGCATTTTCTACAAAAAACAAAACAAAAACATTAAGTCGTGTTTAATGCATAATAAAAATAGTTATTTATTTATTTTTATGTTTTTGTTTATAAGTGTGTGTATTATATAATATATGAAGACATTTAAATTAAATAAATATAAAAGGTATTTATTAATATTAAAAATTTTAATGTTTATTTATTAGCATGGATTTATTTGAGTTATTATCTTCATAAGTATGTAGGTTAAAAAAATATATATATAATATAAAAAGAAATAGAAATAATATATAGAAATAATGTTACATATTAACATAAGATGTTATTTATTTTTAATTTTATTGTTTATACATATTGTTTGTGTTAGTATGCATAAATATTTATTATCATTAAATTAATATAAATATATTTAAATTAAATATGATGCAATATTGTTTTCTTTTTAATTGGTTTTATTTTATTTATTTGTATCTATTTTTTATTATTATATTTTATTATACTATTATTATATGCTTCAATGAACCAGAGAGTAGCTTGAAAACATATTTATACATATTTATAAGATTGTCTTGGCCTGCTATTACCCATTTTGTATATTTTTCTTTTGTATAATTTGTTCTAAATTATTGATTTTATTTTGTAAATTCACATATAATATGTGACCATGAACTATTAAAAATCCTGCCATGTGAGGAATTGTTTGCAGAAAGTATTTGTGTAACTGAATCTTACCACTCACATGCCGTTCCTGTCCTACGCAGTGAAACAGCAGATTTACATCTTCCTGAATAGTCTACAATTTAATTATCTTAATAAGAATCAGGGGGGGAAACATAGTGCCAAAAAGCATTTGAACACATGAGCTTCACAAAAAAAAAAAAAAAAGGAAAAGAAAAAATGTAAATGTCATTTAGTGAGATAATAAAATTAGCAAAGAAATCCTGCTAGAGTTTTCTCAGAATTAACTTAACCTCTCTTTCCGATTACTTCTAATCAACTGGTCCCAAGGTGATTTTAGGGGATGTATGAGGTCAGTTCCCCTCGAGTTCACACAGGTGTAGTTTATCACATTAGCTATAAACGTCATCCAGAGCCTTTCACAACCAGACAGTATCACTATTCATTTTGAATGTGTGTGTGTTTATAATCATAAACACACTATAAACAAATGTTTTGCTTGAAAGGTATTCTTGTACTGTCTTTTAAAAAATGTCATTTGTTTTGTTATTTTGTTATGTAATGCTTTGACATTCAGATATTTTAGGTGTGACTTAAGTGTGCAAACACTTGTAGGCTTATAACAATAGTAACAGTAACTACAATAACTATGGATAAACACCTATCAAAAGCAATAAATCCTAGTTGTTTTTTATGTGATTACAGTAAATGACCACTAATTACGTTAGAAATACTGCACTAAATGTTTTATTTTGTCTGGATGTTGTATTTTATTATACACATGTTCTACACTACTGCGCAATTTTTACCATATTTTTGCAGCAATCCCAAATAAATGTATGCTAAATAATAATTACAACTTTATTGACCGAACAACGCTGCAAGTGCATTAAACTGCAGCCGAGTGAGGGTGCAATGCCGCTTTTCACCAGTCCACCTTAAGAACGCTCCTGTGTTTATGATTTCCTGAAAACTTTTCCAACCAATCACGAAGCGTCCAGGGTACCTGCCTAGCGCTCTGGCGCTTCTGATTGGTCGACGCTCAGAACGCTCAGCCAGTCCGCTGCCTGCAAGCGATGTTTGGAGCCACTAGAGAATGACAGGTCGAAAAAAACAAAAAAGGAGGAAGGAAAATTTGCTCAGCTCACGCCATTGCCATTCGCCGTGGAGGATGAAAACTTTCGGAAACTTTTCGTCTTCATTTTGAGCTGCTTTCGGTCTAAAGAAGCGACCCCGACGGGAATTACATCTGGACCGGACTCCTTCTCCTCTTGTTTCTGTATATGTGAGAGGATTTACCTGAATAACGCGCACTTTCATCGACATTTAAAGGAAACTGAGGGGATTTTACATGCTAGTCATATTTTGAACACTTCTCAGAGATACCAGACAAGCATGTCGGGGGGTATCGGTATATATGCGGTCAAGAAACGGAAGAAGCCCGTTCAGAAAATGTAAGTTTTTGTGGGAGCTCTCACGTTCAAGTTCAAACCGCGCTCGCGTTTAGCGCAGCAAGGTTATTTATACAATGTAACAAAAGTTGGAACGGCTTTGTTTTGCTTTAACGTTCTGACAATAGAATGGAGCGCGTTCCATTCAGAAAATAGTATAGTGTGTCATTTACCGAACGTTCTAAACGTGTTTGAAGGTAACTGTACATTACTATATAGTAACAAAATTACTTATATGTATGTGTGTGGGTGTGTATATATATATATATATATATCTGTATATGTGTGTGTATATGTATATGAAACTGTAAAATTGGAATCGCCCCGTTTTCGTATAGAAAAGGCTATATGAATCGCTACACATTATACTTAATTAACCTTATGATAATGTTTTGGTCTGCAAAATGACTGCCTGAGGTTTTCTGCCGTTGAAAATCAAAGTGGCGTTTCAAAGTCACGTCCATCTGCCGCTTTGAATTGAATCGCAGACATTTGAGTCACAGAACTGACCAAACGCGACAATTATTGCAAGTTGGTCTGATAGCTTGAAACAAACTTTTAGTGAAATTCCGAAAACGTTGTGTTTGTTGCGTTTGACCCAGATCTGTATCCGTCGGGACACCTTAAGAATCAGGCTTGGTGTGTATAGCTCTGGGTCTGGCATGGAAATAGTACTCTTGTATTAATCATAATCAAGTAGAGAGTTGGCGGCACTCTCACGCAATGCTTACACGAGGGAGGGGTGAGCCGGGGGGAGTATGTTATTGTAATCTGATATAGTCTTTTTTCACATCATGAGAACACAGGGTTTTTTTTTTTACTTTTTGCTTTTTTTTTCGCTCGCTCCCCCCTCCTCAAATTAACATATTTTTAAGTCACGCAAAGTCTTACGCAACATGGTGGAACTGGCTGAAAAGCCAAAGCACGCCTGTAAGTTGTTGTAGGAGCTTTCTGATGCTCTACTGTCATGCTTTTGCAGATAGTTTGGTTGAAAGAAGGCAGTTGTCGGAAAGAAAGCAGGAATATGCTTATACTTATGTTGCACCGAAACTTGGATTTGGGTCACTTTTTTAACAATAACTTTGCTTTTCTTTATCTAGAGCTTTCTCACTTTAAATTTACAGTGTTCGTGTTACATATAATGCATGCAAATATACTGGATCACAGTAGTATAGATGCTAACCAAGCAGATCCTCAGTAGTTTCTTTTGAAATACGCGCTACAAATATCATCAAATGGTCAAATCCAACATATTATTTAGTATTGGTAACAATCAAAGTTTTTTATTATTATTCTTTTTTTTTTGGCACAATTTAGATAGTAAGGGGACATCTGTTCCATATAATGGCAATATACAATTAGGTTTAGATAAATCATAAAAACATTTTAGTTTAATTTGTTCTTCAGTGTCAGGTTACCAATAAGTATGCTATTATTATAATAGCTGCGGTTGCATATGTAAGAGCAAAACTAAAAAAAATACATTTGTGTTTACTTTCTACCGCACATCAAATGGTAATGTGTTTGTTGCTATTTTTATAATTCCACTACATTTCATGATTAATAACATTATTATTATTATTATTATTATGTAAAATATTACAAATCATATTTTGACTTTCTTGTGAATCTCAGGAACTTTTGACTTAATGTAGTAACAAACTAAAATGCAACATTTAACAATTAAGTGTAATTTCTGCCTTGCAAAATTAAAGTGGCGTGTCTAGTCTGCTTTCTGCCACTTTAAATTGAACTGAAGACATTTGAGTCACAAAGTGACATTTATTGCTGAACGGACTTGTTTTATAATAATAAAAATCATTGGGTTTGAAAAAAAAAAAAAAAAAAAAAAAAAAAAAATATATATATATATATATATATATGCATTTTACACAGATGGCATACTTGTGCATTTCAGGTACTAGGTAAGGTCAAAATGGCTTTTTAGGATACCAACTGCACATTTTCACAGTATACTCTGTATACACAGTAATCTTGCAACATGAACACTAATGTAACGTGTGACTGTTTTGTTTTAGGTTTAAGTGTTTATTGCTGATATATATCACTAAAGTTGATGAGCAGGAGAGATTTGTGTGATAATTTGATGTGCACTCAGTGTATTTGGCCTACAAACTGTCCCATAAGAGTGTAGTGGTGCAGAACCCCATACCTGTTGACAGCCCCGTCAGGCCCACCCACTGGTTTATGTGTATATTAGGGCCGTCATTGGCGCAGGAGACGGATGACCTTTGCACGGTATGTCCACACTTCAGAATAGCTACTTATTGGAGCTTGAACTGCAGTGTGTGTTTTAGCGTGCTGATAGACGTCCAGACCAGCCAGTAGGGTGGCGAGGCGCTGGAGCAGCCAAAGACTGCAACTGACACAAAGAGGGTATTGAGAGGGAGTGTAACCAGACTCCTGGCTTCACACCACCGTAGCTGGAAGTTGGAATGCTGTAGAACAGTAGAACCTCTCTCTCTCTCTAAAGAACCTTGTCAAGATTTCCTCACTTCTAATCTATGCGAAAACAAAAACATAGGCACATGTAATGAACCGACTAACCTCACCCTTCTGCTGAAAACAGTTGAAACTTCAAGTTTTCAGCATCTCAGCCACGGGTTGAGAACGTCAACATGACTTTGAAATTGTCATGAAAAGTAATGCAACCTTCCTAAAAGAAACCAGTTTTTTACAAGAAAACCTTTCCAGACCTAAAACTGCACAACTGCACTGTACAAATTGTTGAATATCAAAATCATAGGTGCAAATAATGGCTAACTTCTTACAGTTGGACCTTCAAAGCTGAAATTGGTAGAAGTTATTCAGCAGATATTGATATCTGACAGATGCCTTAAAATAAAAATAGATAAATAGTTGAAAATATGCTGTTAACCCCCTACCCTTTTGGTGTTATGAGTCAACAGTTATATATAACAACAGCTTATATATAAAACAACAGCTGATACAGAATGAAACTGAAATCAATTAAATTGTTCTGTGGAACTGAAAAAGAAGATGTTTTGGAGAATGTTTTATCCTTCTTTTTTTTTTTTTGGCCATCCGATGAAAGTCAATGGGATCTTAGTATGTTGTGTTGAACTTCATTTACTTTCATTGTATGGATAGTAAAATATCTTCCACTGCATGGCAAGAAAGTAAAAAACAACAGCTTTTGTATTGGACAGAAGTAGTGTAGTCATACAGGTGTGTACACTGTAACTCATTATTAATTTTTCAGGTGAATGAGCCTAGTTAAGGTAAGTTTTAATTGGCCAAAATTATGCCTTCAAGTATGACCAAATTGGAAAATAGACCTGAACTCTGAAGTCAGCAGGGTTATTATCTGTAACTCAAACTGTCTGTAGATTTGCGTGAATAAAGATCAGATGGTTTGTTAATTGCTTGCAAGACGGTCCCGCCTCCAGTTGTGATGTAAGGCAGTTTGCACCCTGACAAAGCGCCTTAGAAAAGGCATGTTTACTGCGCTGTGCCTTTGAGATGGGTATTTCTGGCACAGGAGCTCGGGTACATTGATACTAGGCTTTGATGAGTGCTGAAAGAAATTTGGGTCAGCACCAGTGCAGAGCGTCCCTCCCTCACAGACTAGAGTTTCAGCCTGTCCGTCACTTCAAATACCCACAAATCTTGTCTCGGAGAAGGTATGAGGAAAGCAGACACTCGATAATGATGCTGATGTGTCTCCTGCTCGGACAGATAAAGTTTGCCGCAGCGACTCCAGTGTGGTGACAGAACTTGAGTTTGTCCCCACTGACCTTAGGTCCAGGCGGTATAGCTAGAACATGTTTTTATTTGAACAAGCTATTAACTAAGCTTTTTAAGTTTACGGTTTAAAATAACTACTATTTAAATATATTTAAAAATCAGTTAAATTATAGATGCTATTAAAACGTTAAGAATGGTAACAGCCCTAACTGACCTTCTGAGTCGCTGTGGCTGGTGCAGTGTGATGCATTGAATGCATGCCATTGGAGCCAATTTTAGTTCTGTACTCTTTTTTTTTTTTTTTTTTTCTCCTCAACTTGGGTTTTTGATCCAAACCAGATGTGGCTGAGCTTCAGCTGAGGTTATCGGGTGGAAAACAACCACTGTTGGCTGAATTCTCCCTTTTCTTTCTGATCTCAAAACTGTTTTCATGTTTCCATGCAAAAGGAGCTTGGCAACTGGATGGGCACCAGACACCAGTTTTCAAAAGCTTGGACACACGTGACTGACTTTTATTATTTTAATTGTTATTAATTTATTTGTGTTTTAATTATGCATGCATACATGCTGCTACGTAACTCCCAGGCCATTTTTCTGGTATTTTCTAATGATTATTATTCTGATACAATATTAATAAAGAGTGGTCCAAACGTTTTAATGGTGTATCGACACAACTTTCCCTACTGTTTCGAGGATGTGGAAAACCGAGACAGAGATTTGCAGGAATGTGCCATGGGATTTGTAGTAACATTTTTCTCAAGCTAGATGCCAAATGCTTTCAGATTGTTCTTTCTCGGTGTCCTCAGTAAACCTTTCAAGCAACGCAACACATGCAGACAAAAAAAAAAAAGCTGTTGTGCAACAGTAACTGCAAACGTTTTGAAACCGTCTTTCCAGTGGTAGAGTTTTCAGGACGGGTGCCAAGTTTAAAAGGAAAGAGAGGGAAAATAAAGAATCGGTTGTATGTATAGAAAAGGAGCGAATGTGCATTAAAAGAATGCGACACAGCAGGAACAAAGAGATGAGTCTTTGGATGGTCCTCTGTGTATTCCAGGCAGCATGAGAAACCCTGTTGCATGTTGGGACCTGCAAGAGGAAAACAGTCATGATGTCATACCCCAAGTGATTGGCCCGAAACACATGTACACTAGAAGATAGAAGAAAGAATGAGAGGTTTCAGATGTTGTCTCTGTAGTGATGTCTTCAATACAAAAAAAAATCCTTTGCCAAGCTTGGTGACCACAGGAAATTTTGGGAGGTCCACATGATCAGAACTCCGAACACTGGATCTGATGTACTGTAATTCAGGAGGAATGTCGAACGTCCATAGGACTTTTCAAACAAATATTCATGGACAATAAACCAATAGAACAAAGCCACCATGTTGGTAATTGCAAACACTGTAAAGTTGAAAACAACAAAAAATTTCAGTTGAAAGTTGTGGTTAGTTGGTCTTTTAGCTCTGCTATGTAGCTTCGCACAAGCGACTTTGTTGTGAAGCTGGGCTTAAAAAGATTATTTGACCCTCATACAAAGACCTCTGTGACCTTGCTATTTAGTTTTTAGCTGAAATACTTTTTTACATTTTTTTTTTATGTGCAAGGCAAATGTATAAATGTTGTTGTTATTATTAATTTTATTTTTTTTTTATTTAAAAAATAGTTTGCAGATTTTTTTTTATTATTATTATTGTTATTATTATTTTATTATTCACTTTTATATCGGCCTTTCAGGTCATAAATGTAAAAATTAAAAATCTAAAATATTCTTTTCCCAAAATCATTTGCAATAATAGGTGTGAATTATACAGATATTATCTCAACTATTCTCAAAAAGCTGCTTTTATTCATATTTTGTAATCTAACTGTCCATGGAAATATTACCATTTGCAGAGAAAAAAAATAGCAAGCCACACCTAAAAGGATGGCGGATGAAGTTTCATTCTGAAAGCATTTGAGTCAGTTTTGACTGTAAATTGAGTGACACATCTAGCTCAGAGATCATCATCGAAGGCCGTTCAATTGAATGGAATCTCATGAGAAATGAAATAGTAGGTGAATCAATAAGGCGCCAACAATGACGAGCTCCTTCATGTCATTCTAGAGATCTGGAGCTCAGGGCCGAAGGGGAAGGAAGGGGCTGAACGCTCTCTTTTGTCCCCGCAGGCTCTTTTTTTTCATAGGTTAGTTTTACTTTCTGGGAAAACATAATTAGGGTCCGGCTCGGATGGCTAGAGTTACCGCTCTTAGTCTTCTGGGCTGGCAGGCAATGAAAAGGCAGTACGAGGTTGAGTTACAGTCATAGTTTTGATGGCCGTGATTCCAGTAAGAGTTCTCGAGTTTAGATAATGGGTTTTATGTCAGAGAGCAGACAGTTGTGTTAGTACTTAAACAGTAAAACTCTGTTTATATACATTTCTGATTTGATATTTAAAACTTAGTGAGCATAAACCCAAGCTTTTTAAAGTTTTCTTGGGAGACAGCTTCGTTGCAGTGCTATTTCATCAATTAATTTGAATCTAGAGATCAGATTTGTTATGAAAGCAGTGACTTATGCAACTTTATGCAAGGCCGAGCTGTGATTAGCTAAGACCTTTCAGACATCTATGTAATGCTGCAAGCATGCAGGAGAAAAGCCCTTTTAATAATTTCAGTTATTCTGTTCAGAGCTTATAAAGCTGAACTCTGTAACATCCAAGCATCACATATCACGAAACCCCATTGTTATTTAGCTTGCTTAGTGTTTTTTAGCATTCACAATAAATGAAAAACAAAATCATGCGGATAATGCAGTGCACATATCACTCCTAGCTCTTGAGAATGCCTGAACCTCTATTTACGCATATTTATAGGTAGCGTTCTACCAAGACAAAAGTCTCACCCTACAAACGTTGACCAGGCGTCTGATTCATATTGGACACAAAAGTGGAAAAAATTCAGGAGTTTCGAAACCGGTCATCGGATTGGTTGAATTATACAAGATTTCTGGAAGATGCGTGTGTCGCATTCTTTAACAGTCTGCCTGGAAACAAAGATGATGTGAAGACAAACTCCCTCACACAAGATGAAAGCTGTTGTGTTTAGCGCTTATCAGGATCAATTAAATGCTGGATTTTCACAAGTATGTGGAATATTTCAAATTCATGGCATGGGACCTGAAATACATCCAAGAGTTTTATACACTCTGTTATCGTGGAGACATTTCCACTCCCCGGAATGTAACACTGAACGAAACGAACTGTGATTGGTTGTTTGACATGTCGATCAAATGGCCTTATGGGCAGGACTTGGCCAGTGAACGCTACCATAGATTAGCTACACAAGACTATGAAAACAATTACACATTTCTTCCTAAATATTTCCTTGTGGACATTTTCCATCAAGGCCACCTGCATTCCTTAAGATACTGAAATAGCTAGACAAGACTTACAAGTATTACGGGCTTATCACAGTCAGTAACAAGCAGTGTAACCAATTTTTTTTTCATCGATTTCTTCTTCCAGACCCAAACCACCACCTCCCGATGGTGTGAAATCCAACCCCTCCAAGCGGCACAGAGACCGACTGAACAGTGAATTGGACAAGCTGACCAACCTCCTACCCTTCTCAGAAGATGTCCGTGCACGGCTGGACAAACTGTCGGTGCTTCGACTCAGTGTTGGATACCTGAAGGTCAAGAGCTTCTTCAATGGTGAGATCAAGACCTTATTATTATATAGTTTTCATCTTGTTGATAACTTATGCCGTGTTGTGCATTTACAACATGGTTGGTTTTTCTTTTTCAGACTTTCATATTTCATATCTTAGATACTACAGTTCATATTTTTACATGTTGTCGAGCCAGTGTTGTTTATGGTATTACTGCATTAAGTGTAAACAAGGATGAAAGGACAGGAAATCAAATGGGGAAGGGGGAGCAGATTCAGGAGATGTCACAAGTGGGATTGAAACTCGTGTTGCCACGTGCAAGTATCAAAGCTGAGTCAGAGTATCTGCTTAACTCCCACTCAGAGGGCCGAACGGTTCTGATTATTCATTGCTTCCCGGTAAATTGAAGTTAAATTGATTAAAATCTCAAGTTCACTGCTGCGACAAAGTCCTGTTACACTCGCACATATCACCCTCCGTTAAATTACTGATTCTTCTCAGAAATGAGATTCAGCCTCTAATGGTGTTTTATCTCTTATTAATTTATGTAGCATCCAAAGTAGAAAGTAAAGTTTTACCAAATTTGTTTGCACAGTTCACCGTAAGGTCCATGTCACATGAATAATGCGCCAGAAACTTGTGACCTCAGCTGACATGTTTATTATCTCTAGAAATTTGCATGGGAGCTGAAAGATCACATGCTAGTCTGGTTTGGGGTTCTTAACTTACTTAAGTTTCTTGATATCATAAATTAGTCTTGGTTTTTCTTTCATTTTACTTTCTGCTGTATAAAAGGTTTGGTAAATAACCCACATAGTCCTGAGTTCAGGATCAGTTTCTCTGAGGGTTTCAGATCTTTAGCCAATAAATGCTTGTTTGTTTGCATGTCTTTAGAAAAGGCTCAGAGAAACATGTCAACATGACCTTGCAAGGAGTGACATAGGATCTTCTCATGGAATTGATCAAGTTTCTATAAATAATATAGAGGGGAACCTCTCAACGGAAGGTTAAATTAGTAGTTCCCAGAACAAAACCATCTGTAATGACTGTCTAAGAGATACTTTACATACAAGTTCATATGTAGCATTGTGTTCGTGAGTCATGGATTCTGAACTGTAGTCTTGAAGACAGGCAGTGTAAAACAGATATAATAAAACTGTAGTTTGAAAACAGGACATACAAGCTATTTTGGAGGTGTAGTCAATGTTGGTGAGATTTAGATATAAAGACATCGTAACAAAATGACAGGCTTATACACTTGTTAAATATAGATTTTGATTTGACTTCACTCAACACGTACACATGATGAAAATAGCCCAAATGACATGGGTTGCTGTGCTTTGTTATCATTTCTAGATGATTATATGACAAGACTTAAGTCTTGCCCTCATGTGCTACGCCCACGTGTCTTTATGTGTTGGTATTTAACATAATATCTCGATATATTATTAGATTTTACTACCACAATTACCAAAGGTGTTTTTTTTTTGTGTAATTAATTACAACAATTGTCCATTGTTAAAAAAGACTTTTACACATTGACCTTTCTCCTCGTACCCAGTCCCAGGTCAGATGTGCTTTATCTTTACCTCCGTTATCTTGCTTTTTGAACATGATGGTGGCAGAAAGCATGCGTATTCTCTTGAACTCCTTGCTGAGTAAGTGTGGCAGCTATGAAGTGTATGCAGATAATTCCATTGTGAAAAGACAAAGGGCCTTATGGGAAATATTTTGGGAGTCATCTTGGCACCATCAGTGGGCAAGGAAGACAAACAGGCAAATTTGGCATAAAGAGTGCTGAATCAAACAACGTACTGGACTCCCCACCTTGTTCTGTCATGCTGTGCCTGTCCGAACAAACACGCAGGCAGACAGTTGGCAGAGAGCTTATCCATTCTGGATGTGCATATGAGAGACTCATTAATAACCCAGTTTAGAGATGGGTAGAAGTTGTTTTTGCAGGACAGAAGGTCTTTGCTAGTGTCATCTCAAAGGTCTCTGACCTGTCATCATTTCACTGCCAGACTCTACTCTACACTGCTTCCTTTTCCTCTGAGGGACTGGCTGTGTATTGTGTGGAAATTCATCAAGTCGTTGCCTTCTCCTCTACCACCCTTTTACGTTTTTCATGTGAAATCAGGCCTCCAAACAAACAGACCACCAAAGGCTCTACAGAGCCCCAAACGTTTCAGCCTGCTGCCCCCAGCAAAGCTTCCTTTTATTGTTGTACTAAAATAGCAACGATTAGAAACGGGCATTGGGGGGAGAGCAGAAGAGCGAGCGAGAGAACAAGACGGCACAAGAAAAGAGAGCTAAGCATGAAACAGACAGTCCAAAAGAACACGGGTTATTTTCAACCTGCCCCCAAGATCCACGGAGCGCAACAGGGATTGAATAAAACGTATCTACGTGCGTTTGTTTGTGCGCAACCACATGTGTGAAGCAAAGAAACGAGGACGGCGTGAGGCCCTTCAAGCAGACAGTGTCTGGTGTTGCTGCAGTGTGTGCAGCATAAATAAACTGACAGACAGGAAACACTAGGTATTGTGGTAAGACAGTCATTTCACAGGTTCTTCTACAGAACGTGCAAGGTAGGCGAGCGATAGACATGCTGGCAGGAAAAGAGCAGCACTGGGAGCATCTGTTAGACGTATCCGAACAGAGGTGCTAGACACATGCCTACTTCCTTCATTGCCTCCTCCATCCTTTCCTGTATTTCCGGCATTGCTCTGTTGGTTTCAGCCTCGCATCTGTGTTGTTACTCTTTCAAAAGAGTGCACATTGGACTGTGGACTGGGACATATTCTTTACTTTCCATAAATAATTGCTGTAATATCAGGAAATAGTGAGGCTTGAATAGGCCCAATTCAAGCTATTTTCAATCCCTCCCCAACAGTATTAGTTGGATCAAGGCTACAAGTACAGTAGCTTCTTTATTAGCTTGTCTATTTTCGTCCCTAGCTATGAAACGAAGAGAGAGGCGGGCCCAGGGCTATGGATTCCTCTGTGTCTGGCTTCTAGCAGGTCAGACACCGCCTTTGCAGAGAATGGATCCTCTGTTGGTGTCCTCCCATCATCCAAGACTAGAGATGGAAGGACCTAGAAGGTTGGATTGAGAAAAACCACAAGATTCGGTCCCACGGTGAGATGCATAAATGGGACATTGTGTGAACAGCGTTTCCAGCATGCACTGGGGCCAGGGCATCGTTGTGTATTGATGAGGGTCAGGTCTGGAGGAGTCGCTGCATAGAATGGTCCTTGTCTGAAGTGTAATGTGGTGTGTCATTGGTCTAGCTTGGCTTTGACCTTAGGGATGAATCGGCTTCAAAACTACTTTTGCGGCGCCCAGAGTACGAGACAGGCAGAAAGATTCCAGGAAAGAAAGGTTCATTGTTCCTAAAGTTCTTGCTCTTCATCTTTGCCCTTTCAATGTTTAAACAAGTTTCTATGCCTCTACCCTGTTCAAAGCTTGCAGCTTCATCCTTGTACTTGCTGCAAATTTCCATCTCGCTCTTTCTCCTTCTCCTTTTCTTTTTTCTCAGCTGCATTTTCTGCGTCTTATCTTAGTAGAGATCGCCACGTTCCTGACGGTAAATAGATGGAAGGTTGAGGGTGGTAGGGCTGAGGGAGGGAAGGGTTGGTGCTCAGAGCCCTGAGGCGTTCCGGCACGCTATGGGGGCGCTGCAGGTAGTGGAGACCTCCAACCACTTGGGGTCTCTCTCAGAAATTCTGCTTGAATTGAAGCACTCACTTTATTCTTTTCCCCATACTTGTTTGTCTGATTTTGGGTGGACCTTTGGTGGCTCTGTCTATCAGCTTTTTTTTTTTTGTTCCTCTTCAGATGTTCACAGTGTCTAGAATGAGTTCAGAAGGGGTAATAAATCAGACATCTTCTCCTTGAGGTCAAGGCACTTATCGTTTCTTTAACACAATCTTTTGGTAATGGGGCAGTTTATGGTTGATGTTGAACATCTTTTGCAACATCATGAAGTTTAGACTTTAATCTTTCATGAGGAAAGATGGTCCTTACCGTCTTGGTTTTTTTAGACAAACTTCAAGAATTGTATCTTTTATTACAGGTTGAGGTCAGATTGTTGTTGCTTTCTTTAACCTTCAAGTAGGTTTCTTGTGTTTTGTTTGAGGAATTTAATGGGTTGTCAAAACTTTAGGTTTCTGCTTTCCTTCATTCCTTGTTTCTGAAGGACGGAATGGCAGAGCTGCCAAGAAAACGAAACAAAAATGCTTCAACGTTTTTTCTTAACCTCAGTATTCCCAAGTCCTGTCAACTCTTGTTGGACTTCCAGTGCTAACACCTGATTTCATTTTTTAAGCCCGTAAAAGCAACATGCACTATTGTCCTGCTCAAGTTTTTGTTATCCCTGCCCTTATTTGTGTTTGTTTTGTTTTGTTTTTTTTGTTTTTTTGTCTCCTATTGTCCTTGGTCAGAAGAGTTCGCCTGCCCTTTGTTTTGTTGATGGGAGACAAGACAGATGGACTCGGAACATCAATATTTGTATTGGCATGATTCAGTGGAGACTAACACCAGAGGCTTCGGAAAGTAAGAACAGAGAGAGGAAAGACGAGGGCCTCTCTCACAATTTTCTGTTCTTCTTACCGCCGGATGACCTGCCGCGTCTCTGAATCTGAAAGCGTGCTTTGGTCGACCTCCTTTTTTTTTTTTGCCCTTTGATGTGAACGTTTAGTCATCAGCCTCGCCAGAGAACAACAACCCCAGCAGGGGTCTCAATTCTCAGCTTATACATGCACACGTTTATATTACGCCCTGTTACTTTGATGTACTAATTCAAGGAAAAAATGCATTTGTTTTGCAGGACTACAGGCCTTATCTGATGTTGCCGATATATTCATCTTGGAAATCTTTTTTTCTACATACCACATTAGGGAAGGACAAGATATAGGTGCATTATTTAACAATATTATATTTCTGATGATTCAACACTGTACGTTTTCAAAATAAATCAACCTAGTACTCCAGTTTTCAAACTAGTGCTTTTCACAGACATGCAGTACACATCTCTTTGACATGTTCCTGAGACACTCATCTGAAATACCATGATAATAAGGCTCTTATAAGCCATGTAGCCTAAGGTTATTCTCATTCAGGTGATGCTACCTCTATTTATATCCTGCCACACGTAACTTCTGTTACCAAGTAGCACTTGTATGCAAACCAGGTCGCCCATTAATATGAAACCAACTTTTTCATCATCATTCAGATTTAAAGCGTCTCTTTCTTGTGGCCCATTTATATACCCTTCTTTCTAAAGCATGACTTGCAAGCATGGCAACTTTTTTTTCTTTGCTTTTTGTCTGCCTAGCAAGTCACAACCACATGTGGTTAAAACATGCTGTTTTTACACCCACTAAAAAGGAGAAATAGTAAAGCTGCAGTGCTCCAAATGGGGCTCTCGCAGGCTCATAACACGAAAACAACAAATGCTGCAGTGTTCCCCCACACTTGAGGTGGCGATAGCATCAACAAGCATGCCTATCAGCAACACAAGACGGGCTTTTAAGATCATCACAGTCAAAACACTGAGCTTGGCTACTCAAGTGGAGACAGGCCCAAGAATGATAAAGAGCCAGCATAACCTTCTTTTTGAGAGAGAAGGTTAGAAAGAAAGGTACCATAATGCCTCGGTAGTCACTGGAAATAAATGAATATGTCAGGGATCAAGAACAAACAAAGGGAGGAAGAAAATAGTCTTCTGTTATTAGGTCTTTATACAAAAATCTCAGTAGCAGATAGCAAACCATACATTTTTATGCCACAAAGTGGTGTTAATTATTTATATGTAATTAATTTGGAATTTATTTAACAAATTTAAAATGTGTTTACATTTGAATTTAAATAAAATATTTATATTTTATATTTCAATTAATTTTTTATGTATCCAATAACATTGATACTAATAATTGTAATAATTAATAAATAAAAGAAAATGTTTGTTTTATACTTTTTTTAAATACTTTTTTTTCTAAATATTTAAGGCTTTAACACCAATTTGGTATCAAAGAACAAGCATTTTTGATGTCCCTGTTCCCTGACATTCAGAAGTGATAAATGTGCTGGCGTGATGAGTAATCACATAATTCCAGGTTGTAGCGCTCTTCAATGACTGTATCATGCAGACACGGAGCAGTAATTTCACTCGTGTGGTATGTTGTGCACAGCACCAAGCAGCTTGTTTTCTTCATCATGTGCGTAAGACTCAAGTATGAATCACTAGACATGGGAGTCAGTGTAGATCTGCCACCAGATGTTAGTGGCTGAGCGCTTTTCTGGCTTGCGGCTACTCCTCGCCTCATGCTGTGATTTTCATGGGTTTTCCCGCTAAAACACGATGCCACACAGCACATTTGGGCTTGCTCCAATAAATGTGAGCCAAGGTTAGTAGGGAAGTGGCTAGATTGAGGTGGGGTTGAGGGGAAGAAAAATCATGAGTCATGTTCATGCTATCAGTCATTTTTACTAATAAAACTGTAACGGATAGGAAATGGCTAAACCAAAAAATGCAGGGTGGTTAACCCTGAGTCTTATGAAATTTCACTGTATAATAACTTTACATAGTAACCATCTCTTTTTTTCAAAATGGTACCGCATTGGCATATTTGTAACTTGGAATAAGATAAATAAATATAAATAGTTCCCATTCATGTGTAAAGTTACTTCATAATTTTTCCAAGAATACAATAAATCTACCATGGCATTTTTATGTACTTTTTACTACTTTCTTATAAAGCATCCTTTTTTCATGCTAACAAAATAGTACCGCTATCATTGTATTGGACATGGTGCCATGGTAATACCACAACACTTGTGGATATGTGCCATAAAAGTATAGTTTAAATTATTTGAAGTAACTTAGAATGCCATATAAAAGTATATGATATCCATGAGTTTGGTAATTACAAGGTACTCCACACGTTCTAAGATGCTACATTAATTCCATTGTAAAATAACCATAGCATTGCATAGAATTGTTTAGCGAAGGGAAAAAAAATGATAGGTACCTTTTCTGATACCATTAAAGGCAAAAACAGTGCTAAATATAAATATATACACAAGTGTATAATTATCATGGAGTGCTTATACAACCCTAACCCAATATAGTAATCCCAGTAAGCACCGTCACCGTACCATATTACCACCTCATCACTTTTACCATGTTGGTATTATTCCCCAAAATAACGTATTCTAGGCAGTGTTATTATAGAAAATTTCCACAGTTAGTGTGACAGCGGTAAAGCCATTCTCCATTTGCATAACGCTGATGTATTCAACCTCAAATGTTTGTCAGTACGTCACATGACCATGCGGTGAATTTCTTGAAAGTTGGGGGGTTTTTATAATGTGCTGTGATGGCCCAAGGCGGTTAGCCTGACAGCTTTTTCGATTCTTAATCCTGAACTTTGATGTGCTTACACTTGTGTTCGAACGTGCACGGTTTGATCATTTGGCATCCTAACCAGGGGAAACCTGTTAAACGTGTTGCTTAATTTCCTCTGTGTACACAGGAAGTACTCTTTGTTCAGACAGAGTAGGAGAGACGGCGAAAGAAAAGTCTTTAAAAAATTGTGAGCAGTCTTAATTTGCTTAGCAAACTAGCGCTGAACAGTACAGTGCTAGCTTTGAGGTGTACAGTACTGAAGGATTGTTGCAACATGGCGGTTGGTTGACTTTCTGTTCTTCTTGTATTGCCTGAAGGGAAATGTTTGTCAGACTGCCATGCATCCGCAGTCATCAATCCACAACTTTTCCTCTTCTCACCTGCATGCTACCTTTGCACTCATCAAGATGTCGTCTTTTCCTTGTTCCTTTTATCAAACACGCACACAAAAGTCACCTCATCCACCTCGGATTCTTTTTATTGAAGCCACATGGAATAGACAGACCGGGATGGACGACAGAGAGAAACTCTGAAAGGAAGGGGAGGTCTTTTGTCGGGATGATGAGCATTATCTGGGGTTTCTGAAGAGGAAAAAGATGTTTCCTGATACTCTTCCACTTTGGCTCAGTCCTGAAATATGGTCAAGACGTCCAAGTTCACCAGTTCCCTTCCATTTTTAACAAAAAATAAGGATGTGATTCTCGAGTTGCAGAAACAAAACCGTTTCAACGCAACAGAGAAGCAAATATTATCTTTACCCTGTAAGGCTCCTGCAAGAATTGTGTAGTTTTGTTACATGCTAACTGGTTTTTAGCTGGTCCATTATAGCTTGTACAAGCAACCCTTGACCGATGAACCAAGGACTGCTGGTTTTGAACACATGGTGGCCAAACAAGGACATCGCATTGATTTTGGACCAGCTAGCATGTTTCCAGTTTAAACTAGATTTTCCAACAGGGACTAGTTGGTAAAAGCATTGGCCTTTATCACCTGACGACATCAGTTGCTTTTGTCCTGAGCGACTTCCAGGTTGTGTAATTGCGATTATTTTAAGTGCATGTGGTTTCGTCACATTCGCTACTTTAAACTTAAACATTTTATTTATGTATATCTGTTTATGAGGACGTGATTGTTCATGTAACAAAGGCAGAAAAGGATCAGCAAGGCCTAATATTAACTATGTTTGCTCTATACATAACCATAAAACTCACGTCAAACAATATGCCAGACATCAAAGGCGTCGTTGAAAACCGTCGAATAGCTCTTAACCAATAAGCTGCATCTGCTAAGTGTAATCGATTTTGCATAAACCACAATAGCTCAATGTTTACATGGCAAAACATTAGAGCTGTTGACTCTTGTCACAATATATCTGTGTTTTACACCTAGCCTATCCATTTGTTTACAGCCTCTTGTCATTAGCTTATCAGGAAGTGATCCGTCGTATCGTGGGAGCCGAAAATTAGCAGACGTGTCAACACCCCGTCCCTGCAGTTTTGAATGAAAGTTTACAGAACAAGTTGACAAGGAGATTTTACTGTCTGTTTATTTGAGGCGACAAGCATTTTGGCATACTGTCAAGAAGATTTTACAGTTCTCACATTACCACCCCATACCTACCTGCTTCCTCCAACATTACATAGTTCCCAACAGACAAAACGGACCCTGGGAGCTAAGCAAAGTGTTGAGGCAGAATGGATAAAAAAGCTTGGGAAGATTTGGAAAGTCTTGAAAGTCTTAGACCTCCATATGCCAGGAGCCATGGCTGATATCTATTCATTCCTCTACGCCATTGGGACCAACAACAATGAAAGACAACAGGGTTGAATGACACTAAAACCTAAACTGAAAAAAAAGAGACTCCCAGTGTGAGGGGTGTTAACGAGAAGGAAGAAAGAGGAAAAACTCAAGCGCGAGAACAATATCAGCATTGTAAGTCAAGACAGATAAAGAAAGCCCTGTGGGTGAGAGCAGTTTTCTTTGGACCTCGACACCATTTCCCGTCCGCTCGGACCCGAGAGGTCATTGGACGCCCCCGGTGCACTATACTCTTCCTCTCGAGCACTGTTCCGCTCCTTTCTACCACATCGTTTTCATCATTTTGCATTTTCGTCTGCACTGCGCAGGAAGAGATAGACTGTACTTCCTGTTTACACGGGTGCATTAAGGACGACGCTCGCATTCGTGGGTCTTTCCTTGAAGTTCACATGAAGATAGAGTGTCGCTTGTGTTTTGGTGGTAAAATGTGTGTTTTCAGGTGCGCATTTATCCCTGCATGTCTGTTCCTGAAACTTGCGAGTTGTGTATGCGGGCAGGAAAGTTTCAAGCGTGTGTGTATGCGAGCGCACTCAGGACGTTCGGTGTGTATGTGTGTGTTTTCTGTTGGCAGTGAAGTGTCTCAGGGGAGGCAGGGCTTGCGTGAGAGCACTGTTGCAGATCTGTCAGTGAGAGGGGGCTGCTCAAGGTCTGGCGGAGTGAGTGAGTGTGTGTGTGTCTGTGCCGGGTTTGGATTGTTCCCCCCAAAGGGAGGGAGGGAGAGCTGGTTAAGCCAGCCCTGTCTGTCAGCATGGAGCTGCCGTTCGTATGAGTGTGTATGCGTCCTGTGTTTATCTAGGGGGCCTGTGGAAGGAGCCATTGTGGACATTTTGAAAGCAAGAAGCTAGGTGAACCTTCATCAGAGACAAAGAGACCTAGTGGGCGGGGAAAGGTGTGTGTGTGTGTGTGTGTGTGTCTGTGTGCTTGTATGAGCGACTGAAGGCAAGCTGAGTGTGATTGTTGGAAGCATGTGTGTGTTTGTCCAACTACAGTGTTATCTTGGCGTTGTCCTTTTTCTGTCTTCACTTTCACAGCAGGACTGTCAAAACTTCCCTTTTCAACGGGCTACACACACACATTTAGACGAAGACACCCAAAAGACACCCACACACAAATAGATGTTTCTGTTTATCATAGCACAGCTCTTATAAATTGGTTTAGTGAACTTGACCCTTTACCTTTGAGCCTATAGAGTAATGGAAAGTCTTTTGCATTGTGATTTATTTTTTTGTAGTCATGGGCAGACAGTGTAGCCTTTCTGAACCCTCGAGCCATGTTACTCTCTCACCGAGTTCCTCTCTAGGATAGATTTAACAATCTGATCATTTCCTGCTCTTCGGCATAACAATGAATTCAAGTAGGTTGTAAATAAACATTGGAGGTTTGCGTACGAGTTTACCATTACGTTTTCTTTAACTAACCCTAACCATGCCATGGAAAACTCGGGTGCCATGATGCTAAGATGTTGTAAACGATTGCCAAAGCATTGCTCAAAAAAGCTTGAGCAACCACATATAAGAGTAGAAACTTAAGACTACACCAGGAAAACATTTGAACCCAGTCCAACCCGGCAGTTCATTCTGAATCGTCAATGAAGTTATTGTTCAAACTTAAAATATTCTCACAGATTTGACTGACAAAACGAACTTGTATTCGCAGGCCTCGAAAGGACCTGCTATTCTGATTATGTGTTGAAGTCCGGGTGTCAAGACTGCCACTCAAACGTTCATCTTCCTTGTAACCGAAGGCTTGGTCGTAAGATAAAGCACTTGCCTACCATCGTTCTTATCTAGCATTCTTTGTGTTACAGCAAGTTGTTCATTTTGTACAAAGCTGCCTTGAATCAATCAACACTCCAGACCTGTTGAAGTACCTGTGTCAATTCAAGAACATCAGAATTAACCTCTTATTTAATTCTGTCTTTCTGTATAAATTGATGAGGAAGAAGAAACTGAGATTAACCAGCAACCCCAAACCAGAAGCCTTCTCCCAAACCTCACCTTAAAACCTCAGCCCAGCTAGTTAACTTCTAACCCCAAACCAGGCATCTGCACACGTGCATGTCCTGTGGTGTACATGCATGCACCATACAACACGACAGTAAAATCGTTTGCTCCAGCCGTTTTGGTTTTCAACTTGATGTGACCTCATTTAAAATTAAAGCAAACCAAGATTGCGTCAGTGGCATGTTGCGTTGCAACAGACATGCAGCCATAGTTAGGAATCGAAAGCTTGTTCATATTTTGTTGATGCTATCACAAAAGAAAAATTTTATGTAATTCTTAATCAGAATTGCCACGTAAAAACATCATTTCTTTGGACCTTGACACTATTTCCTGTCATTGGACGCCCTGGTGCCAAGATTAATTTTCAAGCAGTTTTCAGGTTCCATGCAAATCCCACACGCGAACATGTACCTCTACCACATCTAGGAATTACGTTCCCCCCTCTGCCGTTCCCAATGGCAGGTGTGCCACACTAATGGAGTTTTCGCCATCGTAAAACATTGAATTCCTTTTACGCTTCTCATCCCAAATAAGGGAAAGGAAATGGTTTCTTCATGCGCCTGTGCACTTCTAACAGCAATTCCTCTTCCGTTTTAATGCAGTGCCAACTCTTCCACACAAATTGTATGATCGAAATCAGAAGCGTTAAATTCCATTCAATCTCAACCGCATGTTAGAGCCGCATTCCCCTTCCCAGTGGCAGGTGTGCTGCGCTAGTGTAGGTTCTGGCAAATGGAAACGGTTGTGCCCTTATTCTTTAAAGCAGGTGTGTGTGTGTGTGCCTGTCATTCACCCCCTTCCCAACCGTTGGTGGCACCTCGATTCAGTAAGGGGCTCCCAGCAATTACACAACCAATGCCGTTGTTGTGCTGTTTTTTGGTCTGAGGGCATGGCAGGCCTGTGCGAGCAGTTTTCCAACATGTCTGGTCGGGGGTTGCTGTAGCCGCTCGCTTTCATGTGCAGGCCTGAGGTATGTAAACAGGATACCCTGAGCCATGCACAGAGAAAGGCAAAGAATCACGGTGAACTTAAAAGAGTTGAAACAGGAGAGCGAAAATCGTACCACTGCATACCACTTTTAATTAAGTCTATCTATTTCTCTTTATTCACCCTCTGCAGTTCAGGCAACAGCTGAAGCAGCTCGTGAAACAATAAATGACCAGCTGTTGGACAGATATAAACAGCAGGCGAAATATACGCCGCGCGTTTTATTTTTGGAAGCTGCAATTATTGTTGCCTAAACGAAAGCAGACAGCCACTCAGGGAAATATGTGTCACGTTCTCTTGGCCAGAAATAAAGCGTTAAAGCCCTGCCCTGCATCTCAAACAGGCCTTACTCGCTGCACGTCTAAATCTTTTACGCAATGGGCGCAAGTGAAACAATGATGTGTAAGAAAACGTTCAGCGCTTGCTTCTAGAGACCCTGTTCTCGCAGCGCCCACCTCGGTACGCAAAACGCAAAGCAAAACAAGCAGGGTGCAGACACAATGGCGCTGCTAGATAGCGATCAGCCAGGCTGGGGCGGGTAGCAGGGTTTAGGTTGTTTCTTTAAGAGCATTGACGAAGATCTCTCCCTTTCTTTCTTGTTCTCTCATTAAGAGCTCAGGGATGGAGGGAGGGGGGAAAATATGCATACAAATACATTTATGCGAGTCCTCGAAAGCCATTGGCTGTGGTAATTGGAGTGACGGCGCACACAGGACTTCCCGAAGCCCCTGCGTGAGAGGGGAAATCTGACGGCAACATCTACTGGAACTAAATGTTTTCAGATTAAGATAATATTCCCTCTGCATAGCTGGCATGTTTTAATTTCTCTCTCTCTCTCTCTCTCTCTCTCTCTCTCTCTCGCTCTCTTTCTCTTTCTATGTGAATGAAAATGGCTGTGTAATCTGTAGCGTCCAGATGTGGCATTTCATTTTGCTTTGTTTTACAGCATTTAAGTGTTTTCCGTTCTCAGCTTGCTATCAAATCCTGAATGTTAAAAAGAAACAACAACACAATTTGCTACAATATTAATAAAGTGCTATTTTTTGAATGTATTAGACTAATTGTAGCTCATGATGTATGCTTTTTTACACTAAAAACTAAGCAAACTTTGTTTTCTCTTTCTTTTCTATGTCCTGTGACGTGATGTTATCATAAATGGCTACAGGTAAGAAAACAGTTTATTCCAGTAATACTGCAAATTAGTCATAAAAGAACTCGCTTACTATATAGTGCACACTTATTTTTATAAGTAGTGTACACTAAACTGCAATGAGCCGTGGAACGCGTTGTGATACTTTGGTAATTTACACAATTTTTTCACCCAAAAGGGGAATTCTCTCATTAATTACTCGAACCAGTAAGACCTTTGTTCATCTTCAGGATGCAAATGAAGATATTCTGTATGAAATCCGAGAGCTAGACAGTAAGGCAACTGACACGTTCAAGGCCCAGAAAGTTCATAAGGACATCGTTAAAATAGTCCCTTTTACAACAATAGTACGAGAATACTTTTTGTTCACAAAGAAAACAAAAATAATGACTTTATTCAGCGCGTGCATCAAAGTGAAGACGGTTTGATGAATAAAGTCGTTATTCGTTGGGTTTAAAAGCAAAATTGCACTTGGGCTAATTGCACTTTTATCATATTCGTGTCTCCTTTTATGCTAAACAGGTGCATTGTGGTGCTTGTTCTGGTTCTGAATCACTATCTTACCCTTTTAAATGGACCCTTTTTAAATATCCACCCAATAACTTCTAATGAAGGACAGCTGTGCACAGATGCAAGTATGAAAAAGCAAAGGGGACTTAAGAATAAAACCGATTACTAGTGAGTGTAGCGGCACTTTTAGGATTGATGTGTCTCTTTTTTTCTTTTTTTCTCTCTCACCCTCTCAGACGCACATTTACGTGGCCGTGCTTATTAAAAGCAGCAAACATTTGAATGTCTGAGCTGCAGAGTGCAAAACTGCATGAAGCCTTACGAGATCCCACAGACCGAGGGAAAAAAAAAAAGACGTCTTAAAGGGCCAGCGTCCCATGTCCGCAATCTAATGCTATTCCGAAATGGCATGCAGCTTTGTGGAGCAACCGACATCTACTAAAGCTCAAAGTCGCCCTTCACTTTCACTAGAACACTAAACCCTGCTTGTTCCTCGCGAATCCTCTCCTTTATGTAAACATTGTTCCACCCACTACATGTAGAGTTTCATAATGATTTGTGGAAGTGCACACACCTTTTGCGCAGGCCAGGAATGCAGAGAGTTGAGTCGAGGGAGGGGTCGGCCTTGTTTTGACGACATGTGAGTGGTTCACACGCCATTCTGTAGTTTACCACGGTAGAATGTCATAGAGCCGCATTTTACTTTCAGGTTGGAGTGCTTGTACCCTGTAATTTCAGCGTAACTCCCGGTGCGTGTGCGCGCACATGCGCTAGGCCACACGCCACGACAGGCAAGTGAACGCGCCCGTGGCGGTTAGCGCTCGCCAGACGAACAGATGCTGCTGAATCATTAGATGCGCGGCAGATGCACACTGTCACTGAAGCTTTTGATACTATAAACAAAGACGAAACAAGGGAGAACGCACAATAGTCAAGGGTGTTGTTATCAGTTATAGACAAAATAATGCATGCTTTTTTTTTTTGTACATTTTTATGGCTAACGTTATATGGTTTTATAGTTCTAGTTTTACAATAAACTTTTACGTTTTTTGGGAACATAATGAAATATTACGTACTATAAATCTGATGTATTGTATATTAGTTTTAAAAATGTAAAATTCTGTTTAGTGGTGATATTCATATTGGCATAATGTAATTTATACTTCAAAGTGTATACTACAGATATAAATGTCTTCTTGGACATATAGACAAAGTGTCACACATTGAGATGTATTTATGATATGATATACTGTATATGAGGCATATATATCATTTGCGTTATACAAACATATTGTAACACCTCAACAAAATATTATTTCTTAATGTATTTTCAATCTAATACTTGTATCTGAGTATTTTAGAAGTTAGTTTGGAGATATATATTTGTTTTATTACACTATTAATCAAACATAATTTACATTGATTATGTACTTAGACCAATATGCAATGAATTATTGTTTTTTATTAACCTTTTTAAAATAAATGTATTAATAATACAGATTAACTAGCATTGTGTTAAACATTGGTGTGAATAAAAAAAGAATGATTTAATGAATATTGCTGTAATTCTTTAATTACACCAGTGTTTAATGAATAGCTTTTTTTTTTTTTTTTTTTAAACCTTTTTTTTGTTGTTTAGATTTGATTGCACTAACATTACACTTACTAACTTGCCTTATAATTAAAATTAAATGAATTTAATAGGCAAAAATGCATTTATTTACTATATCGTAGGTATTTAAAAGACCACAGACAAAATGTTACTTTTTTTTTTCTGATATATAAACCAATTCAGGTTTTTTTTTTGTACTTTGGTGCATTTTTAACATTTATTTTAACCATAGAAAACTTTAGATGTTGTTGATTAAAGGGTTAATACTCATTGGGGCCTTGGTGATTCATGTAACTGGTTCATTCAAATCGGACCCGATGTCTAAACGAAACTGTGTTTTAACCTGCTGTAACCTTTGCGCTGTAGGATGAGCAGGTGTGAGCAAGTGTGTGTTAGTCGCCCGGAGGTTTTGTTTTAACAGGTAACTGTGTCACGTTGCTAAGGGGCGGTTGCCTTGACAACCCTCCTAGCCTCAGTTTTATCACTCAGGGGAGTTTGAAGCGGCGGTTGTTATGCCTCTGTCATTAGAAGTGTGTTCTTGTACTAGAGTGTGACCATGTTTGTTAACTCAGGCACACAACGGTTTAGTAAGTGTGACGAGCCGCATGAGGGGAAGCCCCTGGAACCGTCTGCGGTCTGGGTCTTTACTTTTAGCACAGGGCGCCATGCGGTGGTGCCCACACACGTGGCTCCTGCCCCTCTCTGCGATGACACTTCCACTTCTGCTAAACGCCACTTCCGCTAACAGCAACACACAAAACCAGCGCCCAATTTTGTGTTATCAGCGACCTCACTCGCGCGTTCCTAAACGTACACACATCAAACGCAAACCTTTAACCCCAACCCACACCATGCTCTTGTTTCGAGGAACCGTCCTCTTCTATACAGCGAAGTTTCGCACAAGTTTCCAATCTGACACGGGAAGTGACCTGACATTTAGATTCTGTAACCATGGCAACAAACCCTCGTAGGGTACTTGGCCACCAACGCATCACGATGGGAAAATTTGGGTTCGGATGGGGCATTGAGATTTTGATGTCATCAATATTGGTAATTTCTTTGTGTGGGAGTGCGCAAATATTTCCTAAAGCAATGTGCCGCGCAGTGATTTACCACTCGAAAGGAGCCTTCGTGCAACTTCAGATATCGGAAACCACTGTCATACAGAACTTCAAGTGGTTTATTGCTTTTATAAATAGGCCACAATATCAGTATGATGAAGAAAATATTTTTAGTAGTGTATATGGACATTTATGCATGCGTGTATGTATGTATTTATTTATAAACTCAAAAAAAGGGTAATTATAGGTAATTTGTGAACATTTATTTATTTGTTACAATGCATTACATTAAATAAAAATTATATTGAACGTTGGTTAGAACTAAATAATGTTCAATAAATAAATGTTGATGTAAATAAAAGTGCTCAATACATAAATATAAGATAATATATTTTTGCACTGGTATTCTGTAAATAGATACTTTTTTAAAAATATTAATTTATTTGTTTATGGTACAATACTTGAAATAAAATATAAAAATTAAATAATATTGGGTGTTGCTTGTAACTTAACAATGTAATAAAAAAAACATGTAATAAATATTTGTAACTTAATACAAGAACAAAATTAAAGAATTGTTGCGTATTATTTTACGTTAACATTATGAACATTATAAAATATAATTTATAAACGTTAATTAAATAAAAAAGTCATTCAGTAAACAGCTATTATTTATTGATTTATTATCTTTTTTTAGCTGCCGCAGCTTTAGATATTCAATCTTCAAATCAGAATTGAGAGGAACTAGCAATACCTATCAATCCCTATTTTTTCATGCTTTTTCTTTACCTTACATGCCTCTTTAGTGCTGATTTGCATGACTTGCGGCATGAAAGACAAGTGGGAGTGAATGACATTTAATCTTTTGAATACACCGAGATCATTTATATATTTACCAAGCAACCTGTTTTGCATCTCTTCAGCTCATCTATAATAACCCTGGACGTTTCAGGTATTCGTCACCACTGCTCTCTAGAGACTTCTGGAAGCGTTTTCACGGCGTTCTGCATTATTAGGAAGGACTCTGGGTGTGTGGGTGTGTCAGGATCCAGACTACTTTGCAACTTTGCGGTTGGCCTACGTCCTGACTATGGTAGCTTTCACTATTCTGAGGCCCACCAAACCAAACCACACCACTCCAACCCACACACACACAAATACACAAGTTCTCAGGGGAAAGCATCCACAGCAGTCATTCTGCGGCAGTGTGCGTGTGTGTATCGTAAATTGCCTGCAAAGGCCCAGAAAACAAGAGGCCGAGTGCGTTTCTTTCTCTCTGTATCGCTGATGAATGACGGTGTTTGGCAGATTCCCCTGAGAAGTGGTTTTATTGCCAGTAGCGTTGCGTGTTAAGAGTTTATTTAGACGGAGAGGGTCGAGGGAGGAAACCAGAGCAGTTGGAGGGGGTGTTTTCATTCGCTGAGATGGATGGATTGATTTTAAACGCGAGTTTGTTATGAAACAAAAACACTGTTGATGTGTTTAGGAGGGTGCCAGCGACTTGATGATCTCACTTTGGTGGAGTTCCAAAATAGTTGGTACGGTAAACGGAACTTGGAACGTTCCATCACTTGCTTTCTGACAAAGCACCTAAATGACTTGCGGGATGTGTGTGTGTATGTATATACTGTTAGTATAAATATGAAGTGTCACAGCAGTTAAGCTGTTGTGTAAACTATTAAGGAAGATGCTCGTTTAAAGTCATTCACAGAGGGTACAATCGCATCACAATCATGTTTTCCTTTAGTAATCTGATGTAGTGTTTGTTTTCCAGAAACTATGGGTGAATTCGGCTGCTCCCGACAGCAGTACCAGGAAATTGATCAGCAAAAAAAATAGAATAAGGAGCGGGTAGATGAGGGTATTTCTGTCCATATATCCCCTAAAGAGAATCCTTAAAATTCCCTGTTTACTGAACTTCATGGTATTCTGGTATTTTGTGTTTACATATATATCGCATGGTTTTCCCCTTGCTGATTTGTATAAGGGTGAGTCATAGGATATATGTATGATGTATATGTGTTTGTGAATAGTGTGTGTGTGCGGGTTTGTGAGGACACAAATGTGTTCAGTGTAATTCAAAAGGCTTTGAATTTTTTGGAAATTTAAAAATGCATAGTTTTTTGTAAGGGGCAGGTTTAGGGTCAGTGTAGGGCGGAAGCACATAGTATAAAAAGTATAAAAAATATACAGTATAAAAATCATTACGCCTTTTGAACTTCCTATTCATTAAAGAATCCTGAAAAATATGGACAACACAAAAATATTAAGCAGCACGACTGTCTTCAACAGCGATGATAAAAAAAAAAAAAAGTTTCTTGAGCAGCAAATCTGAAACACAGAAAATTCAGCTTTGCATTACTGGGATAAAGTATGTTTTAATATGTATACAAATAGAAAAAAACCACAATGTTTTAAAGTCTTATGTTTTTTTTCCTATATTTTTTTATTCAAATAATGCTTGCTAAGCATAGGAGACTTATTTAAAAACATGAAAAACTATACACAAATGACTTTTCGAGGGAAAAACCAACAAATACTAAGCTCGGTTTCTTTTCATTTATTTTATACAGACAGAAGTACAACTTATTTCTATTTTTCCCACCTAGATGTGAAAATACTAAATATTATATTACATGACAGTGTTATATATATATATATAATCTGCAGTACGTATACATACAAGAAATCAATTCTTCAAATATATTTGATTTAGTTACCAGATAAACAAGAGGAAAAAAACAGTGTGACGTAGATAATGTAGCCTATATATGATGAGTTTCAGTTCATTTTTGTGATGTGCTTCATTTGTTTACAGAAGCGAAACTCAAATAAAAGTGACATCTGTTTTCTTTATTTTATAAAAGCGCTATGTATCAAACAAATAGAGTCAGACCATTATATAGTTTGCATTATCATTAAGACAATAAGTGTTTAAAGTTGATTCCGCTGGTAAGGAAACAGCTGAAGTGATGGCGTCGGCGTACACACACACACACACACACACACCAGTCTCAGGATTCGTGCTAGTTTGACAGCACGGTTGGTAGCTTACTTTATCAAAATAAAATACAGTGAAGCAAACGTCAGCGCTCCTGCCTCTGTGTCACAGTTGGAACGTGACTGAAGTACAAAGCTTTTAATTTACATAATAAATAATAATTTAGCATTCAGATCCGTTACATTTGCAAATATGAAAATATTCTGAAATATTAGTCGACTGAGAGAGGTAAGTGCACAAGTCTTGAAAGTTTACTCCTTCAGTACGCGTTCAGAATCAAACTCTGGCATGTAGCATATAAATAATTATAGTTATTATGCATTTAGCTTAGAATAAATAGTGTTAATTATATTAAAGGCAATATTCAAACAATTAGTTTAAATTAAAATAAACCGTAAGGACAATGAGGCTGGAATAGCTTTTTTTTATTGACAGGTAAAGAAAGGATAATCCTGTTTTTATCCCTCTGCTCCTAATTTGCTCTTTCCCCCCCATTTCCATTCTCATTTCCCCCTTTTCTCTTCCCTCCCAGCATGCCTTTATTAAACAGGTCAAGGCCAGCTCCTGCAACAATGAGCTGCTTTGTGTGTGTTTACCTGGCTGGCAGCTGCATGGTTGCAGCCGGGCTTTGGAAGAAGTTTGTGTGTGTGTTGGCGGTGCTAGTGTGGAATTTACTGCTTTTTGAGAATGGAGCAGGACAGCCCGTGTGTGTGTGTGTGTGTGAAAGTGCTGAGTGAGAACTAAGCGGAGCCCAAGCCTTGCGTGAGGAGCGAGCGTGCGAACTTTCAACCCTGGCAGCCGTTGCCGAAGTTTTTGGACCCAGCGAGGGAGGAGAACAGATAGACGGCGGAGGAAAAGTAGGCGGGAGAGAGATAGACGGGGAGGGAAAGGAGGCGGGAGAGGAAGGGGGTCGGGGAGAGAAGGGTTCGGTTACACAAGGATATGGAGTTTGGTAATTAAGAGCAGCAGGGAAGCGAACGGCGAGCGAACCTGCCAAGAAAAAGAGAGCTCGCGTTTCAGCCGCATTTTCCATTTTCTACGTGTGGTCAAGCGCGTTTTCTGCCGCTCCACCTTTATCTCACTTCGCTTCGTGCCAGGAGGTGATTTACAGTAGAAAGCCGGCCGTCCGATTGACTCAACTCCTGCCAGAACGACAACGTTCGCTGCAAAAAATGTGACGTCCCCGAAAAATTTCTGAAGAGATATTAATAACGTGCAAAAAACAAGACCTGACTCAACACCCGTCCATCGCAGCGTTTCTGTTGGGTTTAGTTGCCAGGACTGATACACGCTTGGCCCCATCCCAATCCAATATCTGTCCATCTCTCATTTGCTCTCTCAGGGAGGCGCAGGCTGCGGCTTGCCCTTGTTTTGTTCTCTTGCCCGTTTGTGTTGGTTTGATGTTGGCTTTGGCTCGCAGTGCTGAGTGTAATGTTGGCCGTTCATTATGAGTCTGACGCGCATGTAAACTTACCTCCAGCTATGCTCGCATATAAATTCATACACACACAGCCGAGATTCTTTTTTAAGCCCACTTTATACACACCCATCGGCTGGAAAATTGTCCAGATTATTGTGTGTAAACAGACGGTTTGAGTAGGCAATATTAATTCGGATTTTTCTTTGTTACTTATGTTCGTGAAATGCAGATTACGTCTCATTTTACTTCTGAGATATATTTTCGGATGAATTATGACACATATGGTGAAATCTGGTTGAATGGTGTGAAAAGGACTTACCAGACAAGAATTTCAGAATAGATATTAGTAATACGAAACTTTTTTTTGTTCACACTCTATTTTAAGATCCAATTCTTGCTATTAATAATAAACTGCCAATATGTTAATAGTGAGAATTGGTCTCTGTACTAATGTTTTTCTATGCAGTAACATGTGGCAATTAATCTTCCTAAAGACGAAACTACAAAATCAGACGTACGCATTAAAAACCGCAATCTTGGTATGAAAAACGAATATATCTAAATATAGTGCCCTAAATTTGTGCACCTGCATATTTTTTTCAACAAAGGAGAAACATGCTAATATTTGGGAAATATTTGAATTCATTTCATTTAATTTTATTAGTAAATTATTTTTATAAATGTTTGTTTGTTGCATTCATTTGTTAAAACGTGGTTTATCTAATCTGAAGTTGTTGTTTATAAAAATAAAAAAAAAACTTGGAACTTGGTTTTATTTTTTGTTTTGTTTTTTAACAATTTAATTTTGTTCACTTTTTAGTGATTTGTTTTAGTTTTGGTTTGTTTATTTGTTTAATTGTTTAAAAATACAGTGCATCTACTTGTTTTTTAATATAAAGGCATCCAAACATTTGATAAATATTTTGGTTATTTTAGTATCAGATCCTTTTTTTATGTTTGTTAGTTTGTTTTTGCATTTGTATTGTTTGTTTAACCTATAGTGGATCTATTTCCTTTTCAGCAAGGGAAAACATGAAAGCATTTTCTGTTTATATTATTAGCAGTCACTGTTTGTTTAAAGTCTAAGTTTGATGCAGTGTCAGGCTATGGAAACTGACCTTTAAAGACTTGTTTTTAATTTGTTAACTTGTTATTATTATTATTTTGTAGACTAGTAGACAAAAAACCTCATTGGCCCTCTATTTCTGTCCCCACATCTCGACAGCAGTGATTGTCCAGCTGTCTCCTTATCAGCGTAATTGCTGCAAACAAATCTCAGGATGTGGTTTTCCCGTTCTGAATGTTGAGTCACCCTAAGATCTCTGGATGGAAGAATGTCGGCCTCTTTTATTCTTCACACACACAGATTTCCTCCTTGACTCGGTTTTGGCGCCCCTCGACACACAACACAGAATCAAACTCCTGAACGAATCACCCGGCCGTATCTCACCTGACCCTAAACAAACTCATCGCAGCCTCAGTGCAACCACGTCAGTCCGAGCACATTTTGTTCTCGTGAGCTTCTGCTTTTTCAGACGTCGAAGTAAACACCCAATTTCACTTCTCCAGTGAGCCGTTGTTGACGGCACATCAGTCTCGCATAGACTTTTGACAAGAAAAAAAATCTCCTTGACATAGTTTTGTGTTATTTAGTGACAGGTTTATCTGAAACTCTTATTAATTGCATAGCGCACTATCAGCAGCTTGGGAAATGCCTCCATAAGCGTTGTATCACTCAACCGCTGGGTCAGTTTATCCCCAGCCTGCCCTTCATTATGCCACGGTTACAGTGAACAGAGTCTCATGCACACAAACAGGACTGCCGAATGTAAACTGTGTGACGTCTCCTGATAGTGCCGCTGCACCTCGCTCTGTCTCCAGAGGGCAGAGGTCGAGTCTGTTTGCATAGCCTTAAGCAGAGTTCACAGATGATGGAGCGGAAGGGAGTGGGGTTTTTTGTCATTGTTAATTCAATATTAAATGTATACCTTTAATGAATAAATATAATGTATATATTTAATAATACCAACGTTTCAAACACAACTTACTGTGTGTGTATATATATATATATATATATATATATTATTATTATTATTAT
>JAUYWG010000060.1:3883710-3906309 GCA_034779775.1 Enteromius afrohamiltoni | reverse complement strand
TTACATTTTTCTTACCTGTTTATATTGTGTTTGTCATCATGTGCAGTGACTACAATGCTTTATAAATCAAATAAATTTTCAGAATGAAATGTGCTAAAATGAAAAAGTGAATGAATGGCAATGCGTAATTTACAGAAACATTCCTCACATTCAGGCTGTGCTCTCACATGGTCTCTCTGACAAAGAGGCCCAATTCAAGTTTAATGCCTTTGCCTGACAGAAAACAGGCTATGTAAACAGTCAAGCAGTTGTACAACAAGTCCCATGATCCCCCTCCACCCCGTCTCTTCCTGCTCCGCTCGCAGCCTCTTTTCATGCTCACTTCTCACTGTCTGCTTATCCC
Source organism: Enteromius afrohamiltoni (assembly GCA_034779775.1). Classification (NCBI taxonomy): domain Eukaryota; kingdom Metazoa; phylum Chordata; class Actinopteri; order Cypriniformes; family Cyprinidae; genus Enteromius; species Enteromius afrohamiltoni. Next base: position 3,905,966 of record JAUYWG010000060.1, on the reverse strand, counting down.
TTCACGCGCAGAATGACAGCATACTTTGTTGAAAGAGTGTTGAAAGAGCAGTACAAGAACAACAATGCAACTGAACAGTAAGATATTAGTGTAAGCTGCTGTAGTGTCACGTTAATGCCATTTCTACCACTACTACCATCGCTAGATTTATTGGCCAGTAAGGCATGTTTTGATAAATGCCTGTGACAGGCGTTTGTCTGGTTGAAATATCAGGTCAGTTCTGTGTCAAGATGACATCAGGGTCAGGCAAACATGTACACACACACAGGTCGTGACTTTTTATAATTCCTTTAAGAAAACAGACAGAATTTATCGCAGCGCGCACATATGGTTTTTACAATGAACAAGCATTCTTTATAATTACTTAAACACAGCACTTTTAAATATTTCAAAGCATTACATTTCATTACATTGCATTCATTTTAGTTCAATATTTGTCATTTTTTAAATCTAGCATGCATTCTTCCTGTATATATTAGGTGTATTATTGATTGCATCTTCACATAACTGCGCTAAAATAACATTGTGCTGCGAGTATTTGGATTTAATACTTAAATAATAAAATTAATACCATATATATCCAGACATGCTGTCTTTGGCACCTTTTAAAACCTAGCAACTTTCCCTCACGATCAAGAATTCCACTATGACGCGTTCACATTGCCACTTTGCATGTGGCATCAGGGTAAACGAATCCCTCTCAACAGACTTTTAATTAGTTCTGGTCAGAAAACACATTCAAGAGCGCTCGTTTACCATTTAGTCAGGAGACAGAAACTTGCGGCGATCACTGATGGTGTGTGTGAGAGTGAGAGGTATCTTGGAAGAGACACCGATACCACAATCCTCATTCCTTCAAGTCCAAACCTGTCCCCTACCACAGAGACAGAGAAAAAAAACAATGGCTTAATTCTTAACACTGGAGTTTCAAAGCCTTCAAAATCCTAGTGGGTGGGTGTATAGAGACTTCGTATTTTGGCAGAATATAAGATGAGAAATACCTCTCGTACAAAACTTTCGAATGCTTCGGGCGACTATATTTGAAATAAAATCAGTCGACTGTGTTTACTTAGTCATGTTCGAGTGTACCGCCTACAAATACAATAAAACAACTTGGCAGCCAAATTTGAAGTCTATGCGAAGTATTAAAAACCAGGTCGAGCAATGTTAATACCTGACAAGAGCATGTTAACGCTAACTATGTGTTTATACATGCAGACAAAGGCCGTTTGTTCTCTATCAAACGACGGGCGAGCAGAATTTGCCGCGAAACATTTCGCAGAGTTTACCATTCGTTGTGTTTTTCGCCGAGCAGTTTTACAATGTTTCAGGGTTTGCGTCGTTAGGAATTATGTTAAATGGGACAAAGCAAAAAATTAAACTAAGAAGGGGAGATTATTATTCGTAGAGCCCAACATTTACAGTGTCAAGTGAGGCGAAGAAAAGGATTGGTAAATGTCTGGGAAGTGGTCCAATTTGTTAGCTAATAGGGTTCAGGTGCTGTCAAGGATTTAGTCATTCTCAGCACGCGAGGTTATTAAACCACAGGCCAAACTAGAGCCCGGTGGGTTTCCCTCCCTCGCTTGGCTCGCTCGCTCTCAGTCTTCGTTTCTCACTCTATTGAACCCTCAGAAACCCAGTGTGCCTCCCCTCGCATTAACAGCAGATACTATCCAGACACTGAGAGAGAGAGAGCAGAATGTTTTGTATTCATGATTCGCTAATGCCTTTAGCTGCGATGTTTGTGTCATAAACGTGCTGTAGTACGTTTTTGACTCTTCTAAAGGCAAAACATAGCAGAATATGTTTGTAGGTATTTAGGAAATATGTTTGCATAGCTGTTTCCAGTAATTCTACTCTGAAATGTGCATTTTGGGCAGAATTGCAATATTCATATTGCATATTATTACACCTTTTAATGATGATCCTGCCTACTTCCTGTTGTCAGGAAACACTGTGTATTGCTGTCAAGGAACCGTGTTATGTTTACTTGACTGTCTCTGAAAAATAACGATGTAGCCACTCTGAAATGTGCGTTCCAGGGCGGAATGCTTTTGTTTTTGCAGTACCCATTTCAACCACTAGCTGTCAATATTACATACTGCACTTATAAGTATTGTAGCATATGAAGGCGCAAACGGAAAAGTGAAATCAGGCTGTATTAGAGGTAGTCGTGGTTTTTACTCTGACATTGTTAAAACATTGTTTTGTTTTCTTGTTTTGATAAGTTGTTGTGCGCAATTCATTGTTGATGATTATTCTGAAACACAAAAATTGGCTTTGTAATATTATGCCTAAAATTGCTCCAACTGCTTTGTGTTCTGCAATTGTTTTATTGTTGCCGTATAACGCTAATTCACTAATTTCACCACTAATTAAGCAACCAAAAATATCTGACTAAAAATCTGAAAACTAAGGGCCAAAATAATTTTGGAGGTCTAATTTCAAGTGCTTTCGATCTATTGTCAATTGTTCGTGTTTTCTTAAAACCAGCTCTGCCTTTGAAATGGTTTCCTTTGTATTCTGTCATTGTTTTCAGTTAATGCTCTAGGTAATACTAAAATATTGATGGCATTTATTGAGCAATCCAATCAGTTGTATGTTTACCATTTTAGGAACCGTAAGCCCATGCATTTGTGTCCAATAACAGATAATGTTCAAGGTAGTGCTCCATAGACAATTCTGGCAACCCAAAAATATTTAGTTGAAATGCATTTTTGGTTTGTTTGGCTAAAAAAAGGAGGGACTCTATTAAGTTCCAACATCTGCATTAACATGACATTTATGCATTTTTTATCAGGGTTAGATTAAGCGGAGATGTTCTCAAACAAGAAGTTAACCTTCTGGTCGAATAGCCTCGTCTCCATTAGGTACCACTGGTGACTCAGCAAAGGGTGTAGCCCTCCACAATCGGCCGCAAGTTTGTATTCAGAACTGGCCCGATTTGAGCACAATTACTGAGAGTTTTATGTTGAAAAGATCAGAGGCAGATAAAAGATGAGCTCATCATGTGGGAGACATCAAGACCTAGAATGGGCCTTTCAGTAGGTTTAATGACCCATATTAGTCAAGTTCGCCCTGTTCCTGGTCTCCATCCACACCAGACCTCCCGCTTTCTCCAGTTACACCCGGCGAACGGAGAACGGGTTTAGAGATTGTGGTCGAGAGATGCCCAATGCAAAATTGAAGAGTATGAAGAACACAAGGGAAAGAGCACGTCGCGGTTGCATTGAGGGGCCATGTGTGTTGAATTACTGTAATGGCAGATGAACAGACGGCAATTGATTGGTGGTTCTGATTGTCTGTGTGTGTGAGTGTGTGTGTTGAGTGTGACCACTCACCCGTCGGACTTTGTTTTCATCATGTTTTTTTTTGTTTTAATCTCTGGAGACAGGTCAGTGAAGGCGATCAGTGAAAAAGCGGTTGATCATGATTACATAGACGTTCCACCAACCTCCATTTTTAATAACAGGCCCGATATGCTTATGAAAGACTGGAGTTTTAAATACAGAGTCAGAACGGGACCACACGGCCAATAGGCTGCCAATGTTCGACGGACATGCGTGCCAGAAGCATCCAGACTGTCGGAAAGGGTTCAACAGGGGCGAAACCAAACACAAACCCATTTTGGCTGGCTCACAATTGTGTGTTGGTCTGTCAATGAGTTGTTGTGAGTCAGTAGACTACGAGACTCCTGAGCAGCTGGCTCACTTAGTGTGTGTTAGCGCTCTTTAGCTTCAGAAGCCTAGCGGCGACAGCGCTAGGGGCCAAGTGGTCTGTTTTCCTCATCAAGAGTTCTTCCCCTTGCTCTCTTCGCTTTCCGTAGTCGTTTCTTTGGTGTGGTGACAGAGTTTGTATTACACCCCTATTTACTTCTCCATCAAGATCTGTGGTGAAGGTCTACAGAACCTTGTCGTTGTCTTTGTCTTTCTTCTTTTTTCTAATTTTTTCATATGCATATATATATATATATATATATATATATATATATATTCGTCTGCAATTTAAACTGCCAGACCGATCAGCAGTCCATGTTTAAAGTGGTTTGCATTCACCTCAACTTTTTTTCCCCCGCCAAATAATCTCTCAACATCTGCGTCCTGTGGAGAGATATTTTGGTCCCTAGTAGAAAAATGCTGTTTTTCCCCCTCCTCCACTTCTTCTTCTTCACTCTTCCCTCCCTTCTCTTTCTTTCTTTTAGCCTTTTCAGTTTTTTTGTTGTTTTTTTCTTTCTCCAAGGCTCGCGATAGAGAGCGTTTGATAAGGTCTAGAAATAGCACGGCATCTGCACCGGTCAGGGAGGAAATGTCTTAGCGAGCCGCACCCTCTGGCTTATGTTAGCTCAGCGCTAACCTAGCGCTAGACATTTGCACACATAAATAAAACTCCCAGCTGAAGCCTTAGACGCACTTCTTGACGGTACACTTGAGAGATGTGATTTATCAGTTATCAGTGTATCGTGCAATTAGAGCAATGCGAATTTTAATGGAATGAATGGAAAATACGGAGAAACCAGACAAAAACAATCAAGAATTTGGAACTGTTACTGGAAATTCAACTAAATTGTTATTCATCAGCGCGTCATTTGAGGCTCTTTTGTACAGTAGTGAAGTTAGACCCGGTTAGAAACGCTGTGCTTTACACATTACAGATTGCATTGTGTGGAGGGGGAGTGTTGATGTGTTTGCAAATTTCCAGTAAATTCAGGTAGAAAATGTGCGTGCTGAGAAAGTGTTGAAATCTTGCTGGCTTTCTGACACAATTGAAGTAAAAAAAGAAGGCTCTGACACAAGTTCAGTGCGGTCAGTTTAGAGCTTACATCAGAGTTTATCACAGTGATTACGTTACCCTAAAGTTAGTCAGTTACCTCAGATCTTTACCACATTTACTTCAGATTTCTGCCTCTTATTTTACCTCAGTTTAGCACTAGTTTTACCTCATTTAATCTCAAATCTACCTGTTTTGCCTGGTATTTTACTTGTTCACCACAGGTTATAGTTCAGTATGTCTGTTTTTAACCCCCCAGTTCACTGGTTTTTACCCTTTATTCTTAAACTTAGGTCATATTTACCTCATATTATTACCTCAGTTCACCTACAATTTTACCTATGATTTTACATCCATTTACATTACTTTACTTTACATAGGCCTCTCATTTTGCCTTAGTTTACCTGAAATGTTACACTCTGACTTAGTTTACATAGGCTAATTGTCTTTGTGTTTACATTCAGTTTTGCCTTGCATTGAACTTAAAATCACATCTAATATATCACATTTAGTTTAGATTGGACTTTTTTGTGCTGTGAGTTTGCCTCACAGTTTACCTCTATGGTCACTCACTGATAGTGTAAAATGTTTGCTGCCCTTTTATGCAAAGTTTTTGTCACCTTGTAAACTTGACAATAATGGCCCTTGCTTTCAAACACATTTTTTGCTTGGTACATGGAGACAAGTAATGACAAAAAAACAAAGTTCTGACATGTGGGGAGGAAACTGTTGATGATGTATGTGCTTAGACATAGTCCTGTTATCTTTGTTAACTCTCGCTCTCTTTCACAAACACACACACTCAAGAGAAAACTGTGCTTTAAATAAGATTAGTGGTAGTAAAATATGTCACCGGGTGAAAGGGAAGTGACTTGGCCATGTTTTTTGTAGATTTTTCAGCACAGTTGCGCAGCTTGCATAGTAACTGTTTCCAGTTTTACATTTACGTAACATATATTATCATTGTATTTTAAAGGAATGAATTGTTTTTCTTTGTTCGAAGCTGTCTAAAATAAATTTGAATACAAAATTGCTTAAAACAATAGTTTCAATCTTACATAAAACTGACACTCGTTCCCTTTTTCCTCTCTTCTTTCCTTTAGCCACAGTCAAAAAGACAGGAGGAAATGGATGGATAAATGACCGGTCAGGGACATTTGGAGGAAACGGACAGTCAACGACCAGTCTGGATGGAGTCAGTTTCTCAGAAGGGGAGCTGTTGTTGCAGGTAAATCACATGTAAACGCACCTAGTGCTTGTGAATCTGTTCTCATACATTCTAAATGCACTCATTTCCCACCGCTCTGCTATATGAAGGGGGTCTTCGTATTTCTGCCAACTCAAGAAAAGTCGTGGCCAATCATCTGTCTATTTTTGAAATCACTCATCTCTCGCAAACTGTCACTCTGGACTGTGCAAAGAAGTTGGTAATTCCCCAATAGTTTTTTTTTTTTTTTTCTCGCGTGTGCGCATAGCAGGTAAAAGTGTAAACGTTTCCTGATTCCTTGGAAAGATGATAAACAACAGCCGTGAAGATCATCCATTCCCCCTCAAACCAAAAAACACGTAATTTATGAGTAATGTCATAAACTCATTAAAGAAATTTTGGTTGACATTTAGTTTATTGTAGCCGTTGTCACGCTCGTTGAGAAGGAATGAAGTTTGAGCAATCGGCATTCTCCGCTGTTGAGCAATGTTATCTTCTCTTTGTAAACTATATCACATGTTACTTTCCACCTACAAATATTGTGAGTTTCTTTTTCAGCCACATCTCCGTCTCCGTCTCTCTCTCTCTCTCTCACCATTGTTTGAGGGCTGTTGGTTCCTGTGCGTGACTAGCGGCGATATTCACCCCCTGTCTGTTGTCATGTTCAACACCTTAACAAAAGCTTGGCTAATGACATGGGATGTTTGCTGAAAAAAAAAAAAAAAGATGTAAAAGAAGAAAAATGGCCCCATTATCCCCACCCGTCTGCATTCACAATCCCAACCACCTTGTTTAGCGTGAAACAAACCAAAAATGTATGATATATTCCAACCCTTTTTAGTATTGTCAGTCACAATTCTATCTGATTTCATCTCCAGGCCCTTAATGGCTTTGTGCTGGTGGTCACCGCCGAAGGTTACGTGTTTTATTCGTCACCAACTATCCAGGACTACTTGGGCTTCCATCAGGTGAGTTTGCTTTAAAACGTTCGTTTCAGGAAGCCCTGATATTTTTAACATTAGTCGTATTGTTACCGATGTTACCAGCCTCAAACCATGCTTGTCATTTTAATAGCGTAGTTATCAAATCTATTGATGAGTCATTAGATTTCATTCTTCAGTCATTTGCTGGTTCGATTTTACTCACCTTGGAGGAAGATTAACGGCTTTTGCAAGAGTTTTAACATGTTTCCTACGGTTATGAATTTCTCTTATAGTAAGGATAATACCAGCGAACTGTTCTGTAACCATAATTAGTGCTGAGGATTCAATTACTCATTCAGAAAGGTGTTCGTCTGCGCTGTTAAACAACCTTGGCGTCAGTGAGGATTTGTTTTGGGGAGGGGGGAGGGTTTGTTTTTGTTTTTTTAATAGTTAACAAACTAGTCTATGTTGTTCGAAACAGTACTTTTCTTCCTTGTCCTGTTTGGAAGGCTTATTCAAATTTCGGTAAGCTAATATTTGCAAATGCCCAGCGATTAAGTGTTTTTTCTTTCACCTTGTCAGCCTGTGATGTGCGTATCAGACATAGTTTTGTTTATAAAAGAGGAGAAGCTCAGAAAAAGAACATCAAAGAGAGGCAAATTGAATGTTTGGATACTTCATTAAAGAACTTGCAAAACCTGTTTTGTCTGTATGTGAACCACAGCCAGTTCAGAGAGATCTTGTGTGTGTGTGTGTGTGTTTCTGTGGCATATTGTATGTATACACTGTATGTATAGATCATATTAACAATAGCCATTTCTATAGCTTGCAATTATAGCAAGTATGCTATATGTTACACAATGTCTACTCAAATATACATTCTCAAGCACACAGAAATATTACAATACAGTAAGAATAGATATATATATTCCTATATGATATGTAAGAACTGTGGTGTCTTTGTTGATGTGCATATAGCCTGTGCTTGTTATTGCGTACCTGTTTTTCCTCACTAAATCAATTTCCCTGGAGTGTGACGTTACATCTCTAGCAAGTCCAGGTCGCCAGGGTTACACAATCAGGCAGGCCTGTGCCACCTGCACACATAAACGCATAAATACATACCCACCGCCGCAGCGGTCTGAACACCTGTTGTGATTTGGGTCGCTAATACCTATTCACATACTTCTAATTACTTTTTTCCATCATGTAGTCCATGTCATCAGAATAAATTGTGTTTAGACTGCCTCTACAATTTGTATTACCCAAACATGACGGCGTGTGTGGCTTTGTTCACGAATTGTTGTGCTGTTAAATCCGTCTGTGTATACTTACTGTACACGTGTCGTTTTTACGAAGATATACGTGTAAATATACCAGACATATTTTAGAGCAATTAATATGTATCTTTACTTTCTACTCCCATGCCTGTGTGTCCTCGTTAACCTTTAAATGTGTGTTTGTTGGTACAAGTTGTCATGAATGGTTTCTTGAACTTGTCTGGTTTTCATCCCACACCGTCCAGCCTGCAGCAATTAGCACGCACAGACAGAACAAACACTTTGTTTTCATTGGCCTGCCGAGGAGAGAGAGATAGGGAGGAAAAAACAGGCAGAAGGAAACGCAACCCAAGCTGCAGTTACTATGCCAAGCCTCTAGAGGGAAGCGTGTGCATTTGATACACAGTAAATACAGTCTAATATTTAAGGCGATATATCTGGAGGACACAGATGTGGTGAATTTAATGCTTTTTTATTACATTTTGAGCCTTAGGAAACTTAAGTTTCCAGTTGCTTTCCAATCAGTTGCTCTCCAAACAAGTAATACTGTACAATATGTTAAAGCAGGGCTTCTCAATCCTGGTCCTGGAGGTCCACTGTCCTGCAAAGTTTTGCTCCAACCTTGATAAATCTCACCTGCCTGTAGTTTACAAGTAATCCTGAACATCTTAATTAGCTGGTTCGGGTGCGTTTGATTAGGGTTGGAGCAAAAATTTGCAGGACAGCGGACCTCCAGGACCAGGATTGAGAAGCCCTGTGTTAAAGGGATGGATGTTCCAAACCCGTAAGACCTTTGTTCATCATCTTAACAAAAATGAAGACATTTTTGTTGAAGGCAAAATGTTAATAAGACAATGATTTGAGAACGTAAAATCACTCCTCTAGTCTGCCCAGCATGCAATGAGGATTTGGTTAGGATTAACAATTACAACAGAACTTGAAAGTAGCAGTTGAAAACCCAATAAAATATTTCACGGTGAGGTTACAACGGGAACGAATGGATGCATGTTCTGCAATCATTTTTTTAATGTTCTTTCTTACTCTTTTTCACAGTCGGATGTGGTCCATCAGAGTGTATTCGAGCTCATCCATACAGATGATAGGGCAATGTTCCGAAGGCAACTACACTTCGCTCTCAATCCCACTGCGTGTGATGGTGGCGATGTATCTGATGGTTAGTAGAAACTCTTAACGCTGATGCCCAAGTAGGGTCAGTGAGTTCTTGGTAAGGTGTTGTCAACAGTTACTGCAGTGCCCAGCCCTGAATGTTTTGTGAATGAGCAGACTTCTGCTTTTATTATTACGGAATCAAGAAAGTATGTTTGCTGAGAGCAAGGCAGCTGTGGGAGGATCCGTTCGGATTTATAAAATGGAGACTTGTATAAACCTAGGATGATGAACACTGCTAGTGATTCATAGCGCTTACATCACTGTTTTTTTTTTCCCCCTTTTGTTTGGCACAACCAATCGTTCTGCAGCTGTTCAAAGCAGCAGTGACATCACCAGAGAAATGGTAAACTACAACCCTCAAAACATCCCTCCAGAAAACTCATCCTTCTTGGAACGAAGTTTCTGTTGCAGATTCCGGTGCCTCCTGGACAACTCATCAGGCTTCCTGGTAAACATCCTAGTCCTCTATTGCGACTTTATGCCTGTCTAGAATCAATATTTTAGAATCATTCTGAGATGAGCTAGACTCAACAATGTTTGATTTTCTGTGTACACAATTATGCAGTAACAGCAACAACTGTATAAATAAATCTGCTGTGAAATGTTTACTCTCAGTGTCGGACCCTCATGGGGCTAAAATGACTTTCATGTCCTTCCCTTTGCCCCCAAGGCCCTAAACTTCCAGGGGAGGTTGAAATATCTCCATGGACAAAACAAGTTGGCTGAAGATGGAACCTTGGCCCACCCTCAACTGGCTCTTTTTGTCATAGCCACACCCCTCCAGCCACCCTCTATCCTGGAGATCAGGAGCAAGACTCTTCTTTTTCAAACCAAGCACAAGCTGGACTTTACACCTATGGGTGTTGACACAAGGTAGCTTTGGTTTAGAAGCAAAAGCAACTTCAGCTGGGATGAAAAATGTCGGAGAGTGGAACAAACCTAGTATTAACACGGTTTTCCTATCTGTTTCTTGTTTTGCAGAGGAAAGGTGGTTCTTGGCTACACTGAGATTGAGCTGTGTATGAGAGGCTCTGGTTATCAGTTCATTCACACTGCTGACATGATGTACTGTGCTGACAACCATATCAGAAGTGAGTTATGCCAGATCTTGACCAGATATTTAATGTCAAGTCAAATCCATGTCGATCCTTTTCGTTGTTTATAAACTCCATAAAAGCAGTTTGATTTCCATAGCATTTAAGTTTTTTTTTCTCTCTTCTTCTTTCACATAGTGATAAAGACTGGAGAAAGTGGTTTAACTGTCTTCAGGCTTCTCACAAAAGGTGGTACATGGATCTGGGTTCAGGCCAATGCTAGGCTTGTTTATAAAGGTGGAAGGCCAGACTTCATTATTGCTCGACAAAGAGCTCTAACGTAAGTTAATCAAGGCATTTTAAGAATATTGTTGTTGTTCTAATCCTTTTGTGTCACTCATTATTATATTGTCTGTATTTTATAGTAACGAGGAGGGTGAGGAACACCTCCGTCAAAGGAAGTTGCCGCTACCCTTCAGCTGCACCACTGGTGAGGGTGTCTTGTATGAGACTGGCCCCACACTGGACATGGCTGACATTCAAAATTCAAACAAAGGCCAGAAGATGCCCAGACCTCCATCTCTGGACCCAGATTCTCTTCTCGGCTGCATGCTGAAACAGGATCAAGCTGTCTACAACCAGAATAATGACCCCAATTCCCAGTTTACCCTTGACAAGGCTTTCGGAGATAGCCACGCCCTGCTCAATGTCCCTGGGAACAACTGGCAGCCACCAGCTTCAAACACTGTGGCTGGGATAAAGGAGGAAGGTGTGGTAAAGGACATGATGGAAAGCTTGCAACAGATTATTGGGGACAGCAGTATTTGTGGTCTTCAGGATTTTGACATGAATGAATTGGATCTGAAAGAGTGGGAAAACACTTGGCTCAGGATGAACTGCAACAACGAAATGGAACTTAATGAAGTCATCGCCAACGACATCCTCTCTTATGTCGAGGATGCCCTTTTTAAGGAAAATGGTATTCAGTTGCCCGATCAACTCAAGAGCCAGGGTCCATTTGTTGAGGTGCCTGAGTGTCTTCAAGAAATTGAGCTACAGAATAACTTGGCTGTTAACCAGGAATTCAACTGCCAGGCAGATATACTCAATGGATCCCCAGGTGGGGGTGGGTTCATCGGAATGACCATCCAAGATGAAATGGACTCCAGTAGCCCTGGAAGAGGAATGGTGAAGCTCACCCATATGGGGCCACAGATGCTACCTGGTGACAATTTTGTCCAATCATTTGGACTAGATCAGACTACTCAGAAGATTCCCGGCAATAATAACATTATGTTTAATCCTTCTCTGGCCATGCAGCAGCCAACCCAAGTCAGGCTTGGTCTGCAAGGTGCAGTGCAAGAGAATGGCCAGAGAAACCAACAGCCCGGAAACCAGCCCCATCACAACACAATGACTCTCCCACTTCAAAGTCCTCTATTGCAGGGCACTCCCTCCCAGCCAATGGGCTTCCACGGCCAAAATACCCTTCCTCAAAAACCGTCAATCAATCAAAACCCACAGTGGATGTCTAACAGCAACAATACGATGGATAACCTCCTGAATTCTTGCACTCGTAACATTTCAGGTGTACAAGATGCAGGATTACACTCTCTCCCAACTCCCCAACTACAAGGACAGTTTTCACTTCACGCTCAAAACGCCACCAATCCAGGACTTACTAGCTGGCAGCAGTCACAGCCTCAGCAGGTCTCCAAATTGTTTTCCAGCGGGCAACAGAATATGACGGGCTTTGACGGGCAAGTTAAAGACTTCCAAAGAGACTTGCTTGGGGAAATGATGTTGCACACAAACGCACAATTCGAGTCTGGTTTCATGCCGCAGACAACGGCAAATAGCATCTATCCTCAGCAAGGAGACATTATCAACAATGGCCTTCAGCGGACCACAAACAGCTGCATGTTCACAGGCGCTCCTCAACTGCCAGTGAACGGGATTCAGTATGTCTCTGCAGATGCAATATCTTCAGTGTCATCCTGCCAGAGGGCTAAAGGTCTGGTTACCCAGAGTCCTACCCAAGCATCCTGCTACTACCAAAGAGGTCCTAGCGAGTCAATCGTAGGCACATCGGTCATTCCACAAGAAGACACCAGCATCAGCCCCATGGCCTGTCGAGTCCCTCTTGGGTTGGCTCCAGATAATGTACTTGCTCAACAGTATCTCCCCTGCAACGGCCAGACACAGGTAAACTGTACAAATGTAATCAATGGTGTAATTATATCCTCCAACTAGTGGGTTCTAGCTCAGAGATCAAAGCACCAGGTGTGCGCTCGCTCCCTATTTTTAGATTGAGTCTTGAAGTTTGTTGAGAATAGCGGAACTAACCTGTTCTCACCCCAGGCTTATTGTGTCATCACGCATCCAGTTCTTTTTTTAAATGGTTGGGTGATATCAGCATTACCGTCAGTCACAGGTCTTTGTGAAAAACGACACTTTGGGATGTTACTACTGCCACTGTGTGTTAAGAAAAAAACATAATTTTGAGGAAGTCTAGAGGTGGACCGAGACACTCAAGATGAATCGATTCCCAATGTGCTTAATTGTTTTCTTTCAGCATTGTGGAAGGAAACAATTGAGGGTGGTTCAAAGTAGGACTAGGTGTCATATTTCTTGACAGAATTCAGTTCTCTGAATCTCTCAATTTTGATTACTTTGGGTTATTTTTCAGTCATATTGTCCGTTTTGCTTAGATAAGAAGAATATATTCTCTATTTTAGTGCTGTAAATTATAAAAAGCAGTGTCTTATTGAACTGTTCATTAAAAGACCTGGTTTTCACATACTATCCCAGCATGGTAGCTAGTTTGAGCTGGTTGCAGCTCGTCCTGAGCAACTAGTTTCTGCTAATAGCCAGCTTGTGACCAGCTTAAGTGCGTTCAAACCGGCTACCGTGCTTTAAAACATAGCTAACAACAGCAATACTGCTACATTTTTGCCAAAACCCTGAATTGTAGCCTGTAGGAAGCCATCAAAACAATGCATCAGTAACCACAGACTCGGCACAAAAGTTTAAAATGGAAATTCTTTTCCATGCGCAACTTAATGAATATCATGACATGATTGCCACAGAACTGACAAAACATTCCTTTAATGATTTCAATTTTGTCCCTCCACAGATCCCAAACCGTCCACTTGAGGAGAAAGGAACGTTCCATTTTCCGTCGCTGACCAATGGAACCACCTACTTTTCGGAGAACAACCAAAGCAATTGCTGTGACTATTAAATCACTCTCGAAACAGCGACTGACACATCAACAGTGCTGTAGCTTTCTCTAGGAAAAAAATGTTCGCAGAAATACAGCAACTTGTTTGTCCCTCGAGAGACGCGTCTGCTTCTAAAGACACTCTTGGCTGAAAACCTGCAAGACATAACAGAACTTTAAAAAGCTATTTTACCACACGTTTTTTCACACTTACCTACTTCTTCACTTGTTCACACCCTCTCTGATAAGAAATAAGCAGTGGCTGAAAGAAAATATTTATTTTTTAAGCGCGTCCTTTCATCCCTGAAGGATATTGTTTTGTTTTGCCATTGCGGCACGGAAAAAGAGTGAGATATCGAGCGTAATAGCGATGAGAGGTGTGTGAGCAAGTGTGTGTATGTGTGCACAAAGTAGCCTAGAGTTCATTTATGAAGTATGTAGAAGCATCAGTGGAGCTTTGTAATTGCAGGAATTAGATTCTGAGGAAATTCAAGGTGCACACAAGATGCTATTTATTGGGGTAAGTTTTGACTAAAAAAGGGAAAGCCTGTCTCAGAGAGGGCGACTCAGCCTGAGCCTTTTATTTTGCCAACTGTGCATGAAATTGGCTTTCTGTAGACCTTAGTGTTATCAATGGACCCCGCTTTCTCTAAAGAAATGAATACTCTACTGATGGCCTCTGTGGCATTAATGGATTGTCAGAGCAAGTCATTGAATTGGAAATTGTCCCAGAGTTTTCCTGAAGCTCTACCCACTGCAAGTTGTAAAGTTCAAGTCCAAGGATGTATGAATAGAAAAAATGCTAAATGAATAGTCCCGGGACACTTTTTCTTCTCAACAACACTTTTTACATTCAAAGAGTAAAAACTGTCTGCTCTTGCCACCCTTTTATGGTTGCGTTAACCATATGTTTCATGTGTATTAATACAATGTCTGAATGTTATCGCTTATCATTCATTTTACAGGTTTTTTGTTTTGGTCTGTTCTTTTGAAAAATTGTCTTTTGTACTTTTTTTATGCATATAATCGAAATTACGGAAATGCCATTGAGCCATCCACTTTTAATTTGCCGATTTCCCTCTTGCTTTCTGTTTGCGTTAACGCTTATATGGAAGGATTCTAGGAATTCTTAAATCGTGTTTGTGTGCCATGAGAATCACAGCAGCCAGCATTTCCTGCCTCCCGGGAGGAAAGGTCAAATCGAATGTTTTCTAACGACCGAACTGACTAGCCACCAAGAAGGATCCCATACAGAAGTAAATGTTTGTTGCGGAAAAAAAAAAATCGTTTTTTATGGCCACGGTGAAAGTTTTTATTCGTTTGTAGTTTCGTTCTTGGTCAATCAGGAAATACAGCAGCAGCCCAAAAATTGAAAAACAAATTAGTTTCGCATACGTTTTTACGCATTAAATTGAACGCGTTTTCAGTGCAAATTCTGGTTTCGTGAACGTTAGTTTTGCAAGAATATAAAGCCATTTGATTCGATTGTATTAGCACTTTGAATGTGTATATAAACCAAAACATATTTGTATCGAGATGCTGTAGCTATAGAAATATGACTGATTGGATTTATTGTGCGAAATGAACTCTTTGAAAAGGCCTTAATGGACTTCATTTTGTTGCTTCTGAGATTTTTTTTCTTTCTCCCTGCAGTAAGAGTAGCACAGAGTACGGTGTGATAATAACAGCGAACATATATACACACACAACCCTCGAACTCGTGCACCCAAAGCCTTTTCCTTTCATTTCATCTGAAATGGGAACACTGTGTGCCTTAATTTCTTTCTGCCCAAAGGATATTCCACTTATTTCCCTCCCGTCTTCGCTCTCTTTGGACGAAATGATTATGGCTTGCAGAGGCGGAAAGGAATTGAAATGGCAGCTATAATTGAATCTGAGAAGCAATGTTTTTAACGACTGGTTGTTGTTTGCATGGACGGAATCGATTCTGCTAGTTTGCTAAGTGTTGTACATAGCCTCACAGTTCAAGAGTTACAGGACGCTTTCTACTCGTCTTCTTAAGTGCCTTCAAACAGCTTTGGTTTTCGGAGATTAGCAACCCCTCCCCCACACTCTTTTATTTCCTTTGAAACGAAAGCTAAAGGAGTTGTAATGTAAATAAGAGCGTTCTTCGTATTTTATCGCCGGATGTCTGCTGGTTAAGAGAAGAGGTTAGGAATCGCTCGAAGATTTGTTCGATTGGTTGGTTAGCGGATGCTTAATCCGTTGATCACTTGACAGATCGATTACGCACAAAAAAAAAAAAAGTAGCGATGGATTTGGTTTGCGCTGACGTTCGTTTTCACGATTTACAAACTATCTACTACTACGCCATGTCCTAACCAAGCTATGAAACCTCTTGTTGCACTGGGTAGCTCCGTCCACAGTGCTGTATATTCAATCAGTGGTTCTCAAATGGCTTTGCTTCAGGACTTTACAGTGACTTTAAAAGCCATTAGCCATTATTGTACAAAATGGCTCCTTCGTTTTGATAATTTCATAGCTGGCATTATTTGTATCTTGTATACTCTCAGTTAAAGTTTTTCCACACTTTATTTTTGTGAAATTAAAAATTACGCACAATTAAAAAAAAAAAAAAAAATTATTTTCTCGCCTTCGCTTTGCTTCGCTTACTTAAATGCCCCTAATTTAATAAGATGTTCTAATAATGTTAATTTAATATAAAATAAAAAACATATATTACTAAACTGATATTCATTTTTTGCAGCTGGTAAGTTTGTTTAAAACACTTTGCGGTGTCTAGGTCATTTATTGTTTGTTTTTTTTCCAATCCAATTTTTAGGGCTGCTACCCCAGCAGTTGAGAACCACTGTATTAAATATTGAAATGTGATCATTACTACAAATTAAACTACTACTATGAAGCTGTTTAGGACAGTTTCATGACTTCATTAAGGTGCCTAAATATTAGTTATTTGTGACTAGATGTGTCCAGAAAATGACCTTTCGTTTCTGAGTGCCATTGAATAATACAGGTTAGTAGTGGATTAAGCACCGGTAATTGATATTCACTAGCAGCATTGAAATCCCCCAGTGCCAAAAAATCTTTCATATACGCACTTGTTAGGACGTCCTCCACTTCACCACTAAACTACGAGTCCCTTAGGATAAAATAATAGCACTTAACACTTCAAATGCCTGCTTCTTTCATAACGACGTGTTTGTGAGGCCTCTCTAAATGCAGTATCTCTGTTTATTTGTTGTATCATTGTATGTTTGTTTCTTTGCTTGTGCACCCAGCATTGTAAATGCTTATATGTGTACCTTGTATCTTATTTTGTACATTGTTCTGCACAACTGTAAAATCTGTATGCGTAAAATGGATGTCCCACAAATACAGGCTATACACACGCATCTACATTATATATATACATATATATCTATATATAAAATATAGCTCTTGTTTGATTTGTATTTGTATTATCAACAGATTCATTTTTGTTGTGCCCCTCATTGATATCTTTATAATATTAAAAAGGGGTCGATGACTTAATGGTTTCAGGGGGTTATTTGTGGATGGATGGATGGATGGATGGATGGATGGATGGATGGATAGATAGATAGATGGGTTGACCACATGGGGGCGCTAATGTATATATTTTGAATGGGTGCCAGTATGCACTACTTCTATACTATACTACTAGTGTAAAGTGAAACTTTTAGGAAGGTAAATTGATTCTTTTCGCGGTGTTCAATAACCGTTTGAAATGGGGATTTTTTTGTAACCCCGCTGTGTGGTTGCTCACAGTTTTATAGGGTGTCCTAGAACCAAATTGGGGAGATATGCACTCATTTTCGAATCATCTTTTATTCATTACTGCCCTTTAAATGCATGCGTATAAAACAGATGTGCGCAATGCGTATGAAAGAGTAAGCTTGCATGCATTAAAAGGGATTTTGCTGTGGTCCATAAACAAGTATTATATAATACAGTCATTATAGTCAATAAATGTCGAACAGCCTTATTAAAAAAGCGCAGGAAATTATGCGTCATAACAGAAGCTTTGCAAAAAGGAAATTAACCCTGGGATTTCACCGTTTTGCAAATTCTTTCCTTTTTTTGCAAACGCACGAGACATGCTTGAGATGTTTATTAAATTTAGGGTTTTTTTTTCTCCATACTATTAAAAATACAATTTTAGTTGTTAAGGAATTCATTTTATTAAAAATAAATAAATCAATCCAAATTAGATGTAAATAAATTATTGATTTCTATTTATTTGATTTTTTTATTGAATTTAGAAATTATAGAGGTAAGGTAATTTGTGACCGTGGACTCCAAAACCAGTCGTAAGTAGGATAGCACGGGTACTGTATATTTTGTATCAATAGTCAACGATGTTAACAATTATTAGGAAATTAAGTATGTTCCATTAAAATATTTTGTACATTTCCTGCCGTAAATATATCAACATTTTTATTAAAATGCGCTTCTAAGACCTGAAGCAGCTTTAAATGCGATTTTCTCCTCAACTGCTTTGTGATTGGCTAGAAGTCTCCGGAAGTCTAATTAATATTAATCGGACTCGCTGGGTTTTCTTGGTAACCTTCCAGTCCGGGATTTATTCTCATTAATATTCATAATCCAGATAGTACGATTCGTTGCCGCCCACATCTGATTTCCTGCGAATCCTCTGCTCTTCACGTTTCCTTATTAATATTTATAAGCGAGTATTCTTAATTTTGAAGTGCGTTGACCAATCACAGGAGACCTAAAGCGTGACGTCCTGTATCCTAGGAGATTTTTCCCCTTTGCCTTTAAGCCGTGGCCTCTGATGCTCTGTGCGCGCTCCTGAGCAAATCTGTGCCGGTTGCCTGGTCAACCAAATGCGCGTGCCCTGCAAGCTGATGTCGGGGGCGCGCAGTCGGGGGGGACTTAGTGGAGCAGCTCGGACAAAAAATGAATTAGACGCGAAGCTGGAACAAATTATGACTGGATTTGGTTTATTCTGTGTAAATATAGATGCTAATGTCTTGTTTTGTCCAAGCATATGACTTTGGAGGGTGTTTACACAAGCTCAGCAGCACTGAGGATGACGAATATGACCTGCTGTCACTTCTCATGTAACGTTAAATGCTGAAGGAAATTTGAAGAGGAGTTACACTTTTTTAACGCTGTTTTAAGTTTATTAGACTGGTGTTTAATGCAGTTTGAGGCAGTATTGATTCTGGGTGCCTTTTTGCACAGTTTTATACTTTTTCGGATTTTGACACCCATGACCCGTACGCAGATTTTTTTGGTTTGAGTAGAAAGATTGGGATTTGATCTGTTTTCATTCGCTGGAGCTGAAGAGTTGGACGGGCCAGACGCCTTAAACATGTATGCAGGACGAAAAAGAAGAAAACCAGTGCAGAGAACGTAAGTTTGTAAGAATAAACGTGTGTTTGTGTGTGGTGATGACGTGTAGATACACTCTTATTGATCTATAATTGATAATGTGTGTTTTTGTTGGTGTTTCTGACTCAAAACTCATTACAGTGCAGTCATGTTCGTCTGACCCAAATCGCATGTGTAATCTTCTCTCTTAGGCCCATCTGTCTGAAGTAAATATTTACATTCACTGTTTTTATTCTATTTAAGATCATCAACTCACCACTAGTATTAGTAGAGCCCAGTGCTGCAATATTTCCTGTTTAATGCATATTGCATCGGGGCTTTCCGTTTCGGATAAAAGTAAACTGAATACATGAAATTGCATTATATTATATCATATTATGTTAAAACCCCTAAAACTTAACACTAATCCCATATTTGATTTTATAATCTATACAATTTATATTATATACTATAATATAATTTTATTATAGTAATTATATAATTGTAGAATTATAAGTCTAATATATTTTATTTGGCATGTTTCATTTTAAATATTGCTTTTATTTGATGATATTGCTTAAAAGTAGAAGTAATTACAGCATTTTGATGAGCGTTAGATGTCTCAGAATAAATAGGTACTAGATTATTTTAATAAAGTATATTTTTGTAACTATAAAGCTAATTTGTGACCCTGGCCCACAAAACCAGTCATAAGGTAAAATTTTACAAAGCTGAGATGTATGCATCATATGGAAGCTCAATAAATAAGCTTTCTATTGATGCATGGTTTGTTATGATAGGACAATATTTGGCTGAGATGCATCTATTTGAAAATCTGGAATCGGACGGTGCCAAAAAAATCTAAATACTGAGCAAATCACCTTTAAAGTTGTCTTATTGATATGTTAAGTTGACATTTTGATATGTTTACAGTAGGAAGTTTACAAAAATCTTCATGGAACGTGATCATTTCTTAATTTCCTAATGATTTTTGGCATAATTTTGACCCATGCAATGTATTTTTGGATATTGCTACAAATAAACCCCAGCGACTTAAGACTGGTTTTGTGCTCCAGGGTCACATATACTACACATAATAATAAATCTAGTTTATATAAGTTAATATATTTTATTTTGGCAGTGAATGCAGTAAACTGATATTTTGCATACAATTTTATTAGCACATGTTTTTAGCACATGTATATTAAATCATTTTAATAATAATAAAAAAAAATCTGCCACCTACGTTTTGTTTTTTTTAGACCAAATAGTAACATAATCCAATATCTTTACATAAACAACCCAGAGCTTAATTTGTACCCTTAGATTTACTAAAAATAATATTTTATGATCTAAAATGTTTCATTCAGCTACATTTGTTAAAAAGTACTGGTAGCGATTTGCAGTGTTTACCTTTGAAATACCCCGATGTCTTTTATATATAATGAAATCTTACATTCATATGTAAGATTGTATGGATCTGTGACATGTGGGTGTCGGGGATCAGATTGTACGTTAGGGTGGTGACCCAAATTTGTATGTTGTAGAAAGGTTCACACAAATTTCCCTAAAATCAAACACCGAAATGTATTAGTTCAACCGAGAACAGCGCAGACACAACAATACGCAAAAATATATCAACATCGCAGGCAGAGCTGAGTACAACAGGCTGTGCAAATAAATGTGACACTTGTGAATGTGGCTTCTGTATTTTCATGCCGTCCACGACTCTGTTCAAACAGACCTTGCATTTGAAAAACGCTGTTGAGTGTGATCTTAAGAGTTGTTTTCACTGAATGTGCTCAGAGTGAAGCAGGCCCCAGCCGAAGGGGTGAAGTCTAACCCGTCCAAGCGGCATCGAGATCGGCTGAACTCTGAGTTGGACCGGTTGGCCAGCCTCCTTCCGTTTCCAGAGGAGGTCACGAGCAGCCTGGACAAACTCTCTATCCTACGTCTGAGTGTCAGTTATCTACGTGCTAAGAACTTCTTCTCTGGTGAGTTCACGCGCCGCTCCACGACTGCGTCTTTGTCCTTGCGGCTGGACGGGTGCAGCTGAGGTCAGACAGAAATCTGAGGAGATGCGTAACAAACTGATATATAAATAAATCATATAAATAGGCCATATAAACAGATGAATACAATACAGAAGTAAATAAACATCTAATATTGAAATAAATCAGCAGATCCACAAATACACATGTATTTCTGTTCAGACTCGAGCATGTCGTTTTGCTTGTTAGTGCCACATCTGTGCTGCTCCGTCTCTTCCAGGAGTTTCCTTTCTTTGTTTTCGGGCTTTGATCAAAACTTTAACCACCATTTATTCTCAGACGAAGCTTCTGGCCGAAGCTCTTCCCTTCCAGCTTATGAAGGAAGCGTCGTGACAGCACGTCCACGGGTTCTTCGGCGCATGCCTTACTTTTTCCTTCCCTTCAGAAAACAAACTCTGAGCAAATTTTGCGCCCACAACCGCAGTGTTATTGGATGAATATGTCATTGTCTCTGTGACTCGGGAATGGAGACGGACGTGCTGCGCTGCACTGCGGGAACGGGCCTCCTCTGAGGCATGAATAATTAAACATAACGAGCTTAAAGAATTTATAAAATGGAGGGGTGTGTTTATTTAAGGAAGTGGAGTTTAAAATGGCTGTTCAGGTGAACGACTGATGAATTATGGGTTTATGAATTATCTTGTGTTGTCGTTTTATAACAGGGATGGATTGGGCAGTTATCGTGGTTGCAGCATCAATGATAAGATTGTTTATGTTACAGCGGGGATCAGTCTTATGAATAATGATTCGATTTACTTAGAAAAATTTTAAAAGTTTACTTCTACCCAGCAGCAGGTATCTTGAAATAAACAGTTAATTTATTTAATACATACGTTTTGCAATTATAAATTAATATATTACAAAAATATATTTATCAAGTGAATGCAGTGGATTGATACTTTGCTTGCAATCATGTCAATTTTTTATAAGAACAGATCTTTTTTTTTTTAATACGTTTACTAGCTTGAAACACATATTGCTAATAATTATATTTATATAATTAATAATAGTTGCTATAAAATAACATTATTATTTATAATTAAATTATAATTAAGTTCTTTTTTTAATCTAATATTGTTACAAAAACAGTTGAAAGCTTATTAAACTCTCAGATTAACCCATTATTTAATTTCTGTGTAAGAAAAATTGTATTATTATTTAATACATTATTTAATTATATATTCAAAACGGCAACATCTGACAGCTTTTTTTTTTAAATGGGAAAAAAATATATATATATGTATGTGTGTGTATTTTTTTCCCT
>JAUYWG010000060.1:3859913-3871122 GCA_034779775.1 Enteromius afrohamiltoni | reverse complement strand
AAAAACGCACATTTTTACTATATGTTAACTAAAATATAAATATTTTGTGTTGCTTCTGGTTAAGTTTACATGTCTAAAAAAATATTGTAAACTTACTCCCTCTCAGACTTTCCAAGATGTAGATGAGTTTGTTTCTTCATAGCAACAGATTTTTTGAAAATTAGCATTACATGACTTGCTCACCAGTGGATGTATGGTGAATGGGTGCCGTCAGAGTAAAAAAAGATGTCTAAATGAATCAAGATAGAAAGATTAAGCACCATTTATGTGTGAAAACAGTCCAAAACAGTTCTAAAATATATATATATATATATTGATGGACAAGGGATGGACTTTTTCATCAGAGGAATCATTTAGGACTCTTTTGGCTAGAAGTGACTTTTAACATTGAAACCCCATAATGGTGTATTTGTTACTTTACAAACAATAAAAGATCTGAAGTCATTTGACATAGGCTGTTTATTGTTAAGATGTTTTTATCAGCTGTTTGGACTCACATTCTGACGGCACCCATTCGGTTGCCGTCAGAATTAAAGTGATAATGCTTGATTTCTCCAAACAACTGATTTTAATCATAGATGACCTGAAGGTGTGTATTTTCTTCGTAAAAACAAAAAAACCTACCAAAAAAAAACTCCAAGTAGGCTATTGTTTTATTATTATTATTATTATTATTATTATTATTTTAATTTTGAAGCATGTATTTAAACTGAAATGTATTATTGAAACCAAACCTGCCATCATAAACATTTACTGTAGTAAAAAAACTTTCCCGGGTTTCCCTTATTTACATGCACGAACATGGCCACCACAAAAATACACGCATATGCTGAACTGAAGGCTGTGGGAAAACAAAACATGGTATTACCGATTAATATTCCTCAATATGTCATCATGAATGTGTATTTTACCGTTTGTGATCGTTCAGGTCTTCTCTCTTTTTCGCTCGGCATTCCGTCCCACGCGCGGCACCGCCCACGCGAGGATTTGCGTCAAGCCGGCGCGTGGGCGTGTGAGAGCTATGCAGCTTACATCGGAATATCCCCGCACAAGAGAGAGAGACAGCACCGATGAGTCTTCAACGCACTTTCTCTCCTTCGCGAGAGGCGGAGCGCTGCCTCGAGACGGCGGCCAGCACCGGGAGCAGTCGCGCGCACCAGCTGCGAAAGAGAGGTACGTGAACCCGAGGACTAATATAAACATTTCATACATAGACGTTAAGATCTGGAGGGTGGAGAATCAAAGCATGCTGATCTGGGCTAGATGGGTATAGACTTAATAGTCGAGTTCTTGCATGCATTAATCTCGTGGAGATTCTCAGATGCGTGTGAAGCAACAGTTTCGAGATGATCTCAGGTGAGTTTGCAGGGGAACCCGGTCGTGTTTTTGTGGAGGATAGTGTAATGCAACTATCCTCGTAATTGCATTTAAATGATGAAAGACCTGGTCAATACGTTTTTACCTATGTGCACTTGAGAAAAGCACTGACGAGTGGGTAGTATCTGTAATAACTTCAAATTAAGTCAATCAGAATGAAAACATCTGCTAAATACACAAAAGGAAAGTGCACACGCTTTTTAATGTTAAAACAGTTCAAATGTGGATGCAGGCCAGCTAAATATCTTTTCAGGCTTGCTAAAAACAGCGGAAGATAGATTGGCCATTCGTTTACAGTTACAGTAACATCATTTGTTAACCATTGAGAGTAGGACAGTGACTTGTGGTATCCAGTTTGAGCTACACATATATTCAAAGTTTGCAACTTTTGTGACTAAACTTTATGTCGACTGGTTATGATGTGTAGACCTTAGTCAGGGCAGACTGAATTTTACGCGGTTGACAATTGTGTGCTGGTTGATCATGTAGATCATGTAATTTTCCTAACTTCCTAAAGCACTTTTGTATACTGAAAGTTGTCTTGGAAAGAGCTTTAATCAGCTAATCAGTTGTCATGCTGTTAAACAAAAGCGCAATCTGTTGAACACTGTACTTCTATCCCTCTCAGACTTGTTTTCATTCTTGTCAAAAATGAAATATGGCTCTATCCTGACTAATTGCTATATGTGCGCCAAGTCAGAATTTTCTTACTAATTTTATCTTGGTCTATTTTTAATTTTGTCGTTACGCACTGTATTCTTGGGCAGTCCATAATATGTTTCCTCTGAAAGTTTTGATGATCATTTTTCCTTTCCGAATAGCTTAATAATTATACATCATATACTCTTAAAAATAAAGGTCCTGGAGGGGGTTTTTGCAGCGATGCTATGACCTTCTGAAAAATAAAGGTTCTACACTTGCTTGATGAACCTTCATGAAACCTTTCCTTTGCACCAAATGTTTTTTATGGTGGAAAAGGTTCTTCAGATTATTAAAATGTCCTTTGCACTAAGAAAACATGGTTCTTTTAGGTACTGTTTACTGAAAGGTACTTAGTGGAACCTAAAATGCTTCTTCCACACTCTTAAAAATAAAGATTCTTTATTGGCGTCAATGGTTCCATGAACAATTAAACATCCATCCATTCTGAAGGTTCTTCATGATGGAGGAAATTTCTTGTAATGTACTTAAAACTGAAAAAAATTGGTTGTTTTAAGAACTGTTCTCTGAAAGGTTCTTTGCTAACCAATCATCTTTGGCACTGCTGCAAAAACGTATTTGGAACTTTGATTTTTAAAAGCATAACCAGCAGCTGGAGACTGTGACAGTCATAATGTGAGTTCACAGACCTGTCCTGGGAAATAAATACCATTGGCGAGCATTGCTTCGTGGTGACTTGAAACGTTTTCTTGAAATGAAAATGCTTTGTTTTGCTCTGTGTTTGCATGTGTAGCCATGTCAGTGCTCCTGCCACGTTCCCTGGGCGAGCTGCAACTGTACCGGATCCTGCAGAAGGCCAACTTGCTCTGCTACTATGAAGCCTTTATCCAGCAGGGCGGCGACGATGTGCAGCAGCTCTGTGAGGCTGGCGAGGAAGAGTTCCTCGAGATCATGGCACTTGTCGGAATGGCGACCAAACCCCTTCATGTTCGTAGACTCCAGAAGGCTCTACGGGATTGGGTCACCAACCCGTCCATCTTCAACCAACCGTTGACGTCTCTTCCCGTTTGTAGTATACCGGTGTACAAGCTACCCGAAAGTTCCCACAGCAACGGGCAGCAGAACCAGCTTGCGGTTCCCAGAGCATTATTATCCACAAGCCCCAGTCCTGGAAGACTGGATCTCAGCCGGGACGGGACGCCAGGGTGTTCCCCGCTGCAAGGGGCTAGCGAGAGTCGTTTCTGGGGAAGCGAGAGCGAGCACAGCCTATCTCCATCTGGAGCTTGTTCGCCGTGTTCACCCCACGACGCTCTCGATGCTCTCGATTCTGCTGCCGTCCAGTGCGTGATGGAGTGCGTAGAGCGAATAGCCCAAACGTTGCCCAAGAGCGACCCCACGGAAATCAAAGAACACATTCGCGCCAACAAGAAGCTCGGCAAGATGATCGGCCACATCTGCGAGATGAGCGAAGACAATCCGCAGAAGGAGGCGGAGATTCGGAAATACAGCGCCATCTATGGACGGTTCGATTCAAAGAGGAGGGACGGCCGGCAGCTTACGATGCACGAGGTGGGTTCGAACGCTTGTTTGACAGATGTAGTTGTTCCATACATTCTGAAAGTGCTTCTATTATGCCATTTCCTATATATACAGTGTGTAATGTAGCTGTATGTAAACGTGAACGATTTGCAGTAGTAAATCTGAAAGACAAGTCGCTAGTAATTCGAATCTCTTTTCACGTAACACATTTACATAATTCTCACCCGTGCTCTACGTTAGTCAGCCACGAACAACGTGACCCCGCCCACAAACAAGCCCTTTTACTGATGTACGCGTATAAACCAATCAAAGCAGAGTAGGCTCACGGAAAGAAGGGATTTAGAGAAACTGAATCTTAAAACTGCTTCGAACGAATCGTTTGAGAATCACTGGAAAATGAGGTGATACTAAACACACATTTTGAGAGAACAAAAGTGTTTTTTCACCTCGCATGCGTGTAAACCAACACCCAAAACAATATAAGTAGACTTAAAATGGCATAATAGCGGTAAATTAAAAATAAAGGTTCTATTGGTATCTTTGATTCCTTAAAGAACTTTTAGCATCCACGGAACATTTCCATTCTACAAAAAAGTTCTTCATAGCGAAAAAAATGGAAAAATCTTCTTGATACTAAGTTAAAAGTGGTCGTTTTGTTTATTGTGAAGCTAACGGTCAACGAAGCATCGGCTCAGCTGTGCATGAAAGATCTGTCGCTGCTGACGCGAAGAGATGAACTTTTCTCGCTGGCCAGGCAGATTTCGCGCGAAGTTACCTACAAATACACCCGCAGGAGCAACAGGTAAGATGCAGTTCTTCTGAACATTTAGAGAAAAAACTGTGTTAAAATAGCTAACGCATTCCTCTACTGACATATTATGGAGTAACATGTTTTTATTTAAATATGGTATTAAAAATACTGTATTTAAACTAAACAAGAGATATAGCATACAGTATTTTATATTGGGTGAGGGACTTTCTTGTTCTATAGAGTGTTTTATTGAACTTTTGACCTTCTGAGCAGAATTATTCATCAATATTGTTTTTCATTATCCCATAAGAATGCTTCATTGAGTAGTTCACGTCACATTACCAAACAAACATTTATGAAAATGTTAAATTGCGTTTTTTGTCATTTTGAGCTTTGCCGCGTTTCATGGTCTTTATTTATATTTGATCTTTTAGGCTAGTTTTTGTCATTTGATTGAAAAGTTTTACCGCAGTGACTGTTCATGGCGTTTCAAAATAAGTGTATAACTCAAAATACTTCTTCAATTTAGGTCCCACTGCGGCGATGAAGAAGAATCCTCTCCCAAGAGGATCAAATCTGAAGTACGTTCTGTTGATTCAGTTCATATTCATAAACCCCGCTGCGACAAATTGCTTTATTTGCATGAGACGCCTCAGCTTTGCAATCATTTCGAGCTCCAGGTGGTTTCTCGGGACTTCTTTATTAGTTTTGCATTCCTGTCATGATATTTATTGCCAGCCGCCTTCCCATTGTGTCTGAATTAGCGCTGTGTTTGTGTCTGCACTCTGTGTTAATAATCTCAGGAGAGTAATTACTGTCATGATTCACTCCGAAATGTCGCGTTCACACAGCTTTTCCCATGAGCGACGGTCTGTGCCTCTGGGTGAACATCTAAAAGTAAATGATAGCGTTGTTTTCGCAGCTCCGTGGGGCCTCTAAGTCAACAAAATCGTTGCAAACAAGGCTCTGAAGACGTCGAATTAAAACTCGGTGATCAGTTTTAGTTTTTAACGGAAGTTGTTTTCGTGGGGTTCTCTGGATAAAGAAAGGCTTAGTACACAAACACGCAATCATTCATGCGCACAGGCGGAGAAGCACACAGTGGACCGAAACACATAATTGACATCATCCTGTGGGTGCTTACTGAATTACCCACGCATGGCTGTGGCTGTCTCTGCCTGAGTCTAACGTCATACTGTATGTGGACACACAACCTCGCACACACACGCACACATGTGATGACCTAAGAGGAAAATGCGTAGGTTGTCAAGGGGCGACACAAAGTGTAAAGTCGTTCAAAGGTGACAAAGGCTGTTAGAATAACAACAAAGATACTGATAAAAAAAAAAAAAAAAACTGGAACATTGACACAGAAAATTAGTTTTTAGCATAATAAAGTTAACATTCAGCTAAGATTAATAAATGCTGTATAAGTATTGTTCATTCTTAGTTCATGTTAACTAATATAGAAAACTAATGTCAAATAATGAACCTTATTGTAAGTGTTACCCATTATTGCATCATGCAAGGAACAATTTACCAAGTATTTGTTTGTGAAACTGTGTTTTTCTGGGTTGGGGGAAAGTGGTTATCAATATATAATCAATATTTTTAGTGCAAAACCTTGAGCGACATTATGAGTGGAGTTTTGGGGAAGGGAGAAGTAAATGCTACAAAATTGGCATGGTTCATCTTGCCGGCAGCATGACTTACCTCCTCAGGCACTGTGGACTACAGATGTGATGACTCAGTTTGTGCTAACAGCTTTCTCCATTTGTGCAAATGTCACAGTTGCACCAGAGATGCAAATAAATGAAGCCATCAAAGAGATATAAAACACTCGCACTTCTGTCTCGGCTAATTTTATTGAAAGTTTTGGATGAACTCATCTTTTTCACACCTTGTCTTAGGATGGCGTGTACGATTTACAGGAGGCTCTTCATGTTCTCCATTCGCGTCAAGAAACGGTCAGAGAACAGCTCGCAATGGCCAAATCTAAAGGAGAGGAGACGATCAGACATAGTCTACAGGTAGTCTGCGCAAATTTATATATCATAAAACATGTTGTTTTATTCTTGGAAAGTTGCTTTAAAATTGTTTTATTTTTATTTCAATCTTGTATAAAGTTCATTTTAGTCTTTTTTTTTTGGCTTGTTTGGAAACGATGTTTGTTTGAATAAAAAGTGTCGAACATTTGAAAATATTTGTTTCTTATCTTTAAAAGAATTTGTATGATTGCTTTGAAACATTAAAACTAGTTTGAACTTCTTTTAATGTTGTTTAAAATGTTTCTATGGAAGCAATGTTTGTTCCAATTTTACGTTTCATTTGAAAGTGCATTTGGATTTTCATTTGGTTTGAAAATTGTTTTAAATTCTGATGAAAGAAGCTTTCAAAAAGCATTTTAAAACAACATAGAAATTCAAATCTCATTAGTCAATATTGAAACAAACATTTTTAAGTAAACATGGTCTTTAGAAACAAAGTTCCAAAAAAGTTTGACTAACTTTGAAAACATTTAAACAAAATTCTTTCGAAAAACGAAACATCTTTATGCGCCGTTAAAACAAAGTTCAAATAACTTTGAAACTTTTTCTACAGGAGCTTTGAAAGTTAAACTGTTCTAAAACAAACTCTAAACTGTTTTTTTTAGAGTTGCTTGAACTACAGTATGTTTGTAAACTGTTCGTTTGAATGTTTTGTTTGAAAGTAAGTTTCAAAGTTATTTGAACTTTTCTCAAAACATTCTTTTAAATAAACGTTTGAAATACTTGTTTGAACTTTATTGTGAACGTTTTTCACATTCAGGTACAGCTGGACTCTCTGTTGGCCAAGCAGGTGGAGCTCTTGCGTGACGCTGCCGTCCAAGAGAGACTGAAATCGTTGGACTGGCGGATTCCAACAGCAGCACTGAAATACCTCGCTCCCACTGCTCAACACTGCAACAGCGGCCTCTCAAATCTCTCTGGTACATTTCTCTTCTTCGTTTTTGTTGCCACTGCTGCATTTGTTTCCAGTGTTCAGATCAGCAGTTGAGTTTATGCAACTTTCTATCCTTAAATACAGGCGATAGACCCCTGAACTTGCGCCTGACGGATGTGCCGCTGGGTAGGCAATTAGCCAATGAGCTCAAACGACATCACAAACAGAACGCAGAGGAACGACATCATCACCAACAGACGTCCGAAGAGAAAATGACGGCAGCCATAGGTTAGTGCTCACAGCCAGACCATTAGTTGAAGAGCTTAGAATGTGAAGAATCTTTAATATAACATAATACATAAATAATATATGCATGAATACTGTGTATATATATATATATATATATATATATATAAATAAATAAATATAAATACACACACATACAGTATATACTTTGGAAAATATTTACGTTATATGTTCATATTCCTACATTTTATATTATATATAAATATATAAAAATAACATATTTTTCTTAAATATATACATGCATGTGTTTGTATTTGTATATACATAATAAATAAACACAGTACACACTAGTTGATTTTCTGTTTCAAATACATTTTTGATAAATTATTCATCAGAGAATCCTAAAAAAAAATGTGTTATTGTTTCCACAAAAATATTAAGCATTAGAATTGTTTTCAACACTGATAATTATAAGAAATGTTTCTTAAATCTTCGCACTAGAATTATTTCTAGATTGGAGAAATCATGCTTAAAATTCAGCATTGCATCACAAGAATAAATAACATTTTACAGTATATTAAAAAATAAACTTTTTCCGAATTGTAATAATATTGAAAAAAAATTTTTTTAATTATTATTTCTAATTAATCTAAATATTTCAATGCATTAGATCACTACTATAGATGCTTGCATAAATGTTTTATTATTCAAATATTTATGTGTTCAATGTCCTTTACCGCATCACAAGGCATCTACACATATAAAGATATAGCACACATTCTCCCAAAGTCTAGTTTTACTCTAGTCTAACTGCTTTCTGGGATTGCCACACCATCCACAAAAAAAAATACATGCTTCAAATGTGGCCAAAATGTGGGATCTCTAAAGGCAGCGTAACGTTGCCGCCTACCTTTTGGAACAACCTTCAAATGCTGTCTAGGTAGAGCGTTAATCTTTAAAGAGCCAGCGAAGGAACGCTGTACAGATTAAAATGGCTCTTGTTGGACTCTGTTTTTGTATGCATGTTGTAGCCTGGATTGGCACAGGTTTATCTCAGTATCAACCTGGCACATTGACACCTACACTGCTCCATTAAACCCTGATGTGTCAACGTAACACACGTATCAGCAAGGCTTCAGAGAACTTTTTTGTAATATATGCAATCTCTTGCATGCAAATGTCCTCGACTAAGGTAGCACTTTCTCTCTGAAACTCCTACCTGCCTGCGCAAGCTGCGTTAGCGCACTGCGAGTAGGTGAGGAAGGGGGTGAGGATTTACTCGTCTTTTTGACGTTTCGGGTTTTTTCTTCCGCCCCAATGTGGGCAGAGCCTGATGTCAATCAGTGTCATTTACTGATCACACTGGTCTTTTGAGCTGATTTGAATATCTGAAAAATACGTTTAATATCATCAACTGTCAATTTGGTGACATAGATTTGAAACAGTAAAAAGTACCATGCTTTTATTTTGGCGTAAGTTCTTACGCTATGTGTTTATTTACTGGAAATGGCTGAAATGTGGTGAAAATTCCAGCATGCTGACACTGTTATGAGAACTAACTTGAAAATAAAGTCCTGCAGCGTTTGCACTTTTACCCTGTTAAATAGTTAAAAAAAAAAAAAAAAAAAGCAGTGTAGAAAATCACAAGTAATTACAAAGAAAACGCAAGCAACATGTTAAAAATAAATGCAATATTTTGAAGTAGAGAGACTGAAATGTTATTTACGTGTATTCACAATCAGGCCGTTTAAGATTTAAATGAGTTTGTTTCTTCAGAACAGATTTTCAGCATTATTTAGCATTACTTGCTCACCAGTGGATCTATTGAAGTGAATGGGTGCCGTCGGACTGAGAGCCCAAACAGCTGATAAAAACACAACACTAATCCACAAGTAATCCACACCAATCTAGACCATCAATTAATGTCTTGAAAAAGAAAAAGGTCAGTGTTAATAAAAAAAAACAAATGAAATATTAAGGTGTTTTAAACTTTATGTCAGCTAAAAATACAAGTACTCATTACAGTAATATTGTTTTGTTCTGTAAAAAAATCATTCATCTGAATCAGGAAAAAAATTGTAAGAATCGTTTTCAAACGAAAACAGTCAAAAATAGCCCTAAGATAATGTGTTATTATGGAGTTGTATATTGGTTATTTGGTTGCATTAAAACGCCTTAATGATAGATAGATGTTTTTTTTTGTTTGTTTGTTTTTCTTAAAGCTCTTCACTAGATGTTTACTGATGGACTGGAGTTGTGTGAATGTGTTATGGATTATTGTGATGTTTTTATCAGCTGTTTGGACTCTTATTCTGATGGCACCCATTCACTTCAATGTATAAATTACCGAGTGATGATTTGAAGCAAACTCGTCTATATACGACGCGCTAACGGTGCTAAATATTTTATAACTGAAGTTTGACGAGACGTTCGACATGATCAAACATGTATCTTCAGTCTCATTTCTTGGTTAGAAAATTAAATTATCAAATTTTATATTTGTATTTCAGAAAATGGGTCTCAGAAGGAGCCTGGGCTTCTGGACAAGAAAACCATCAAATCAGAACCAGAGGACTCCAGATAACATCTTCAGCCTGAAAGTGAAAGTGGATTAAGTACTGAAACTGTGTGGCCTTAAGAACTGTAAATGCCTAGAGATCCGTTTATTTAGATTTATAATTTGTAAGAATTATTTTTATTTCTAATTTTAGAACAAAAAACCAGAACGTCTTGTAGTCGTTGTGCACACAGAAATTGTCTAAGACTGTATTTGTGCATCTTTTCTGTACATAGTCTGTGTTTGTTTATTTGATTGCATGTCTTACTCGTAACTATTTTTATTTAAACTATTCGTTAATCAACAGAAACACTGGAGTTTGGTTGAAAACCATTGTGTAGTCCTTAGGTTAGCTGATAAGGTTAAATGATGACATTCATCTGTTCGTATCGGTTTGTCGTTGAGGATGAACTTAACGTAAAAGAATACTGAATATGTAGAATTAGCTTTGCGTGTTTTTGCGGTTGCGTCAGTTTAGATGTTAGCGCTAGGGGAAAAAAAAGTTTATTGTGTATTTGTTACCAGCTCTAGCCTTATTCTCAGCGTACGATATTGTGTATCTCGCTGTCGTTAAACGTTAAGTGTTACATTGCGACTGTGATTTCGCTGAAAAAAGTTCGCAAACGTGGGCGTTTTGTTAGTTAGCTGTGCTAATCTGTCGTTCTGGTCTTTTCTATGCATATTTGTTGTGTGCGTTTCACTCTTTATCTTGTCTTTGTAAAATCGTTTTAAGAAATAAAAACCAAACCGGAATAAAACATGTCTTCATTACATGGGGGTTGTTGTTGGTTTTAGACGAGTTCTCCAAAATTATGGAAATTTAAAGCCCGAAAGAGGATGGAAAAAAGTCGGTATGAGAGGAAAAAGTATATTTCAGTGCTTTTGTGTTCTCTTGCAAAAATTTGTGATCGCTTGAGAAACAAATGCAGAGGTTTTGCAAAAAATAAACAAAAATGGCCAGGAATAATAATAAATTCAATCATGTAAATAATAAAATGATAAATTGTTGAACGATAATTATAAACATAAAATACAACAAAACATATATAAACATCAACTGGTTTAGCTAGCTAGTTTATGCTAGCAGCATGCTAAAACGTGCAAGCAACACATTAGCTATATGCTAAGATATGCTACCAACATAATAAGTCAAGTCA
>JAUYWG010000060.1:3845447-3857186 GCA_034779775.1 Enteromius afrohamiltoni | reverse complement strand
AATAAATATACACAGTACATACAAATATACTATGTAAAGAAAAACTTTTATTTTGGATGCGATTAATCGCGATTAATTATTTGACAGCACTAGTGTAAACATTTATTTTGATGTATTAAATGTATTGTAAAATATTAAAATACTGCTTAATTATTCAATTCAATTTAAGGGTAACTAATAGGTAGGCTAACTAGTAAAAATGTTATTTATAATATTTTTTTTGTAATTATTACAAATGTATTTTAATTCAAATGTATATATTACTAATATAATTAAGTATTTTAATTTAATTTATATATTACTTATAGTAATAGTTTAAAATGTCTTTAAATGATAGAAACTAGAAACAATCGTGCATAATCATCGATGATAGACTTAAGAACAAAATAAATTAATGTTAAAATTAAAAAAGAAAATAATATAACACTGTCACTTTCTTTAGTGCCCACAAGGTGGCATGATAGCCCAAGATTTTAGTGCACTTTCCTAACAGAGAACGCTGAATTGTGAAAGACATTAAACGAACCAACCATTAATCATTTGACAGATTTGCTAAAAAAAGCACACACCTCAGTTAGGACTCACTTTAAATGTGAATTAGCTTATATCAATTAAAAAAGATGTTTTGAATCACATTTTTAATATGTTCTTGATTCATTTGTTAAAGTAAATATTAATAATATATATAATATATATACATATATATAATTTATTAATTTTATATATTTTTATGTATTATTTAAATATTGCTGTTTGTATTAATTTATATATCAGCTATAACAATATGTAATTTAATAATTATTAATAATCTTCGAATTTAGACAAATTATTATTAAATAATAATTAATATTAAAAACGAAATAAATAATACGTGACGTAGTGACATCACACACTCACTCAGTATGTAGCGTGTACTGTAAGGCACGTTAGAGCACAGCCAGCCTCTCTTCCAAGCGCAGGAAAGTGATGTGCGTCATAATCCTGATTGACGCACGCCCGAGCCAATCACCGTTCGCGGTTACGTCACGGCGTCCAATACAGTACGAGTAGCGCTTGAGTGGGCGTGTTTAATTCCGTCGCGTGAATACACGTCGAGAGACGAGGGAAGAAACCGGCACGACTGTCCAAAAGGCGGATATTCTCTTGACCTACGGTGTAATATTACTAGCATTATTAAATTCTGTTTAGCCTGTCGGGTTTGAAATGTTACAGTTTAGGTTCTCGAGGGCGTTAAAGGAGTTTTGCACACCCAATGTAAAGCGCCTTTGGAAAACTAGTAGAGATAATACAGCCGCCGCCGGAGGATGCGCTTCTTCATACAGACGATCCCTGTGTACGCAAACAGATGCGGCCAACGAGAAGTGAGTAGAGCTGGAAACCAGCTCAGAACCTCAATGACCCGTGCGAGGGCTTGATAGAGCCTCTCTATTATTGATAGCGGGTTTTGGGTTACTCTGAAGTTGGATGGATTTGGCCCATTCATTCATTCATTTTTATGGGGGCCCCGCATTCCCTACAAATGATGATTCCCAGGCCTAGTTCACCATGATAGATGTGAATGATTCTTGTTGTGTATATTTAGAGCTTTAGGTCTGTTAGATTCACTTTAAGGTCGGGTACAAAGAGAAAGAGCTTGTACAATGGACGGGGGCCAAATTCCCAGGGGCCCTTCTGATCTCCTCTGTGAATAATCGGAAAGGTTGGGCTATTGGGCGGGTTTTTAAGCATTTTTTTTTTTTTAATGGAAACAATACATTTCTTGGTATGAACCGGGCTCTGTGGAATGTTCTTGAATATTTCAGATATTTTTTACCGAAATATTTAAAGACAAGACTAAATGTCAAGAATCTATTAACAATTCTATTTTTAGTCTTTATTTGTGTAAATAATTGGTCGTCTGAATAAATCAGCTGACGATAGAAATCCTAGAAACCAAGCTGACAGCTTTTAAAAATGCAATAGCCTACTTTAAAATATTTTAAATAAGTTGTAAATATGTTTATGTTTTATCATTCATTATTATTATATGTATTGGAGTTTTATAATTATCATGTGTTTTAATATTTGTAACTTTTTTTTATTAAAAAATATATATTTATAAAAATGTTACAATTAATAAAATGAACAATATATGCTTAAAATATAACGCATATATAATTAGATGCGTATGTACACACACACACAATGTAATATCGGTAGTCATCCTTGGTTTACACTTACTGTAAAAATGATTAGCCTAATCAGTTTTAACATCACTCAATCTGTTTCAGGCTCAGAATGCATCAGTTTTAAAGCATGCTAGCTTCTGTACAGCCAGATCAGCCACTTCCTCTTCCTGTAACGACAGCATGCAAAGCTCGGAAGTGTCAAAACCGGGATTTCCTCTGTAAACGTTTTCTCTACATCTAATGCTCTCTACGTGACCTCTGAGTGTGCACTGAATGTGTCAGAGTAGCATGTGCTGTCATTTTAGTAGGCGCTGCTCTCATTCATTCAGTGTGCGTTAGCCTAGTGTTTGTCCTTGGAGAGACGGATTGACCTCTCTCTCCATCGGTCTGTCAGTGACTTGTAAAGGTCAGGTCCCGGCTTATTGTAACATCTGTAAGTTTACGTCTAGGGAAACATTGACATTGTTGAAGTTCTTTATAGTTTGTATAAGTCAAACTTGTCTGTCCTGTCTGCTACTCACAGGACCTTCGAGGACAGTGAGGGAGGAATTTAAAACAATCTACGTAGGCAACAACTATTTGTCGCACAATTGTCATGCGGGAGAATTTATTTCAGTTGAGTTTGGTGGTAGCGTGTTGCTGAACTAACAGCTTAATACTTAAATAGCGCACACAATTTCCACGATTCTTAGTTGATTTCAGCAGAGTTTGCTATTAGCAAGAAGCTAGGCTATAATTAATACGCAAAAAAAGCAAGTGACGCAAGTTGATATATTTTGCAATTGATTCGAGTTTGCTGTTAACATGTTGCTATGATAACATTGTAATACGCAATTAAGGAAGTAGCAAGCAGGAGATACAATTAACACTTTATTACAGTAATATTTTAATAGTTAGCTTAGTTTACGAAGCTTAGATTAAATAGCGAAGATTAATTCTTAAAAAAAGTAGCACAGAAAATATGATTTGCAGTCGATTTCAAGAGAGTTACTGTTAGCGTAACATAATGCACAACAGGAGATATGATTTACATTCGATTTTTAGTAGAGTTTGCTGTTAGCATGTTGCTAAGCTAACATTGTAATACGTTAATGAGGAAGTAGCACAATCGATTTTTAGTAGAGTTTGCTGTTAGCATGTTGCTAAGCTAACATTGAAATACGCTAATGAGCAAGTAGCACAGTGGATTTTTAGTAGAGTTTGCTGTTAGCATGTTGCTACGCTAACATTGTAATACGTTAATGAGGAAGTAGCACAATCGATTTTTAGTAGTTTGCCGTTAGCATGTTGCTAGGATAACATTGTAAAACGTTAATGAGGAAGTAGCACAATCGATTTTTAGTAGTTTGCTTGTAAAGGTTGCTACGCTAACACTAATGTGCTAATGAGCAAGTAGCACAATCGATTTTTAGTAGAGTTTGCTTTTAGCATTTTGCTAGGCTAACATTGAAATACGTTAATGAAGAAGTCACACAATCGATTTTTAGTAGAGTTTGCTGTTAGCATGTTGCTACGCTAACACTAATGTGCTAATGAAGAAGTCGCACAGTCGATTTTTAGTAGAGTTTGCTGTTAGCATGTTGCTAAGCTAACATTGTAATACGTTAATGAGGAAGTAGCACAATCGATTTTTAGTAGAGTTTGCTGTTAGCACGTTGTTAGGCTAACATTGAAATACGTTAATGAAGAAGTCGCACAATCGATTTTTAGTAGTTTGCTGTTAGCATGTTGCTAGGATAACATTGTAATACGTTAATGAGGAAGTAGCACAATCGATTTTTAGTAGAGTTTGCTGTTAGCATGCTGTTACGCTAACACTAATGTGCTAATGAGCAAGTAGCACAGTCGATTTTTAGTAGAGTTTGCTGTTAGCATGTTGCTATGCTAACATTGTAATATTTTAATGAGGAAGTAGCACAACTGATTGCAGTAAAATTTACTGTTAGCGTGTTGCTAAGCTAAGAATATGTTAATATTTCGTAAAACAGTAGGCTTTATTTGAATAAGGTTAAACCTTTTTATGAATAAAAAGTACTGTGATGAAGTATTAGCATTTTATACTGTATGTATGTCATCTAGCATCCTGTATGGAGTTTTTCACAGAGCTGTTGTAGTGCATTCTGCGATTGGCATTAAATGAAGCCAAATGAAGTGTCTTTAGAAGATAGCATGATTAGCTTTAGAGCGGCCTTTTCAGGACCACACATATGGTGCCTGAAATGTTGTCAGCACACCAGGATTTGCAACACACCTTAGTGGACTGACATAAGCTGGTTGTCAACGGCAACCTCACATTAGGCCAGACGCTGAGTTTATTCTGTGAAGTCAGCCCTGCTTTTTTTAGCCCAGCTGATTGGGTCATTGATTGAACACACCAGTAGTTCATTTGCAAAGCCGATATTCATTTAATCTCATTCTCTACACATCACACTTTCACTTTTATTGTGTTCACAAGCATCATATAATGCTCTCAGGCATGTTTCTTATTCTCTACTCTGTAATTTGTGGTGTCAGGTTTCTGAGGGAGTTTACTCCGTGTGCAGCCTCTTGATGGCGTCCTCTTTTCACACCAGACAAAGCTGTTGTTATTGGGATATATTTGCACCAGATATAATTGGCATTATGACTTTGATATTTCTCCTGGTGGATGATAAACATGGCGAAAAAATCCCCTGTTTACATTCACTCTCCAGAACACTCTAGAAACTAGGGCTGGGCGATTTGGCCGAAAATCAAAATCTCGATTAATTGAACATTTTAACCCGATTCCGATTAATGAACGATTATTTTAATTTTTTTGCCCTCATAGTTTACTTACAAATCTTGTACAGTAAATATGCTCACACAAGAGATTTTTGAATGAAGGGTGCATTACTTGATTTTAAAATAATTGAAGGAAACACGCTCTTCTATCTATGATTATTTATTAAACATCAATGTTGAATAACTGAAATTAAAGCACACATGGCCTGGGCACTTTGTTCTTATAAAAAGAAAAGGAAAAAAAAACATTTTATTATTAAAAGTAGAAAATGGTAAAAGTAGAGCAGTATCTCGTCTAAATAAAATAACTCTTGTATATCCTGTAAATAATATTTTAAACAGTGCATTTCTTGCATCTTCTGTAAAGAAATATTTTAATGTGCAATGTATCAATGTTAACTACAGATTGTTTTACTGAAAATAGAACTCTCCTAAACACGGTTGCGTGAGGTGTTCTTAGTGATCTTGTCATGTCACTATATGAACACGAATTTACACGAAAGTTCTTACTAAGAAACATGAGCATGCTAACCTTTTACGCTTAACCGTTAACCCTTCGCTTCACTGCAGCCAAGGGAGTCATGTCCTTTGCGATGTACAGAGACTGGAGCCGCCTGGCAGAAGCCCCTCCCATGACGTGAATTCACGTTTGCTGTGAAGTGAATTTCAAGTGCGAATGAAGTGAGTAAACTCAAAATGTTCAAGCGTCCAACTACGCATGAATAGCGTGATTTATTCGTGCAAGTCACGTCTGGTGTGAACGTAGGGTAACGTAATGGAGCGGGTCACGTGACTCCACACGCGGTAGTGTTTTTAAAGGGAAAGTAATCGAAATAATCCTCCTGGAAAAATTTGATCGATTGGTTCTGAATGTCGATAACGGTTAATTTTCGATTAATTGCCCAGCCCTACTAGAAACCAATCAAAACAGCCTAGGTGAGCTATTTTTTAAACGTTGATTACATTTTGGATCACAAAATTCTTAAACATTCAACTTATCTATTATTATCACATTTATTGCAGCGTAGCGAAATAAAAATATAAGTGAAATGAGTTTCGCTTAAAACGTAAATGTTTCCCATGCAGATTTTGCTTGTTTAATTTCGCCATGTTAACCAACATCAAAAATGCTGATTCCACTGCACTTCTATAGTAGAAAAACAGTAACAAATAAATAATAATAATCTAAGCGTTCACAAACTGCCATCATAACTAAAACTAGTTTTAGTAATCATTGTAATTTTAGTTACTTAGTTTTAGAAACAATATCGCTAGAATGACTTTCAGAAGAACTCTTTCCGGTCGGTGAACAATAAAAACCTGACAGCCAATCACAATGATGAAAAGTGGCAGACAAATGCAGTGCGCGATAATAATAAAGAGAATATTATCATTGGTTGGTGTGGATGGTAATATGATTATTGTAATCGTTATATTTATCGTTTGTGTAAAAGGGCCAAAAATATGCCTTTTTAGAGCAGTAATATCAACAGTACTTGTAATTTTATAGTAAACCATAATAGTTCAAACTAAAATAAATGTGAATTTTGCTTAGTTTAGTGAGTTTTTTGAAAACTTAAGGGAGTGTAAAATGAATCCGTTCACTCTGACATCCAAGGTTTATCTGACATGATGGCACCGGCTGACGCGTGAGTCTGTGTGTGTGTCACGCTGCCATCTGTGCCAGTTCATACCCACCATCTTGAATCGAACGATTCCTGCGAACACTGAATGGAAAAAGTCGTTTCAGACACGTTTTTCCAGGCTGTTCTTTTTTTCTGTGTAGTGGCATATTAGATTAGAAAACCACGGCACGTTTCATTTTTTGGCAGCTGGTTGGTTTCTGGTGTTTTAGTCGCTGCAGGCCAAAATATGTTGCGGCGAGTCTACAAGCGTGCGATTCTGTGTGAATATCAGCCGGTTTGACGGTTGTTTGACCAATTCTCATCGAGGTGGAAGAAGATAATGAAGATATTGTTGCAGAATCATTTCACTTCCAGGTGTCCACACACACAAACGCACACACACAGCTATCCCCGTAAGGACATTTAGACATGGTATGCAGTTCTTCTGAAAACATTTTTAGAACTCTTTCTTTTTTAACCATTGCTTTATTGGTTTCTTATGGACTCAAAACTTTGGATTTCATCCTTGATGCAAAATGTACCTCATGTATTAAAATGTAGGTTACATTATGTTAATTAGGGTGACAAAAAACATCCAATAAGTGCAATAATTTACTTTATAAGACATAGAAGCTATGTCACAAAAAGTGTGACTTATTTAAAAGTATAAAATGTACTGCAGTGTTTAGCCTACGCATTTTAAAAGAAACCAAGTGGGGTGCTAATCAAGCTAACTCTTACGCCCGTATAACTCATCCTGTCGCTAAAACAAATAAACAGTGTATTTATTTAGCTGTGTCATCAAGTGGATTATTTCCAGCGTGTTTGTGTGTAAAAATAGCGGCGGCGTAAAGTACGTTTGGCGCGGTGCATTAGCGAGGATCAGAACTGAGATCTAGGAAGTGAAGGCTTAACTCTCTGTCACTTTGGGACGGGAGGGGTTACGTGTCCTAGTTTAATGCCTCGCCAGGTCAGACAGCCTGCCTCAGAGCA
Organism: Enteromius afrohamiltoni; assembly: GCA_034779775.1. NCBI lineage: Eukaryota > Metazoa > Chordata > Actinopteri > Cypriniformes > Cyprinidae > Enteromius > Enteromius afrohamiltoni. The sequence continues at coordinate 3,849,637 of JAUYWG010000060.1, read as the reverse complement.
CTGGCTGTGTTGTACACAGTAGTGTGTGTCTGGTAGCGTTTTATCAATAGTCTGGAGTGTTGGGGGTAACACATCACTAGTTACATAATCAGATTGCTACTAATACTAAAGTAACACATTACTTTAAAATTTACAGCCTTTTTTTATATTAAAAACAAATAAGTTAACTAACCTATCATCTCTATTTGAATCCTGGTTAGTTTGTATTCAGAACGTATCCATGCTGTACATGTATATTTGTGTTTATTTATTTTGCCGGTGTTGTATGTCTCATTCGTTTCTGTTTTTTTTTTCCTCTCTCTTTTGGTTGTCTGCGTACTTTACCGTTTGTTGTGTAAGTATCTGGTTTCTTTTTATTTGGTGTTTTTCTTCTAATTATGTCTTACCCAGCGCTTTGCTTAAGAACATTCCTGTTCTGTGTTCTAGAACCACAAGCATCATCCTGAAATGACATCACAAAAACTTTCACACCATTGTTTCTACCCACTAAGCATTTAAGAACAATGTTATTCCGCTAACTTGAATAACGTCCAAACACACACTTCAGGTCATTTCTGGATGGTTTGTGGTCAGAATATAAACCAGTGCTCTTTTTCGAGGTCCCAGAATGCAATCCACTGTTGGAACTTCTGAATCGGCAGTCGGAAGTTTTATTCCCTAATGCTTTAATCAGATCCTGCTTAACATATATTGAAATTTCGCAAACCTGAACTGTTAAAAAGCACCTTTTCTAACAGACTAATTTTGCTGAGAAAAATGGGTTTCAAGTGATCTCAGAATGCCAGTCAATGGTAACGTTTACTTTACCTCGATTTTCCAAAACTTGCTCTATAGCTATATAATAATCAATTTAACAAATTCATAATAACCTCTCCACAAATTGTTTAAAAACAGAGGTAACTGAACGTAGGAAAAAAAAGTTTATGCTAATGGCACTCCTAGTTGCAGACTTTCATAGGATATATTTTGGTCCTAATGCTTTTTTAAAATTATAAATTTTGGACTAATTACAGGATTAATCCAACCCAAAATGAAAATTTGTCATTAATCTCTTACCACATGTTGATTGAAACCCGTAAAAATGCAGGACACAAAACTGGGAGGCTTGTGACGAGTAAATTACACTTTCAAGGTCCAGAAAAGTACAAAAGACATGGTCAGAATACTCCATTTGCCATCAGTGGTTCAACCGTACAGTGATAAAGCGACAAGAATACTTAGAAAAGAAAAAAACAACAACTTTATTAAGGAATTCGGACACATAATCTATTTGCGTGCAGCAGTACTCTCCAAAATGATGCTACTGTGCCAAATTTGTAGACTAAAATCAGTATTGTTGTGCAGATAAATTACAGATTGAATGGCAGATGGAGTATTTTGATGATGTCTTTTATACTTGACCTTGACAGTGTTTATTATTTGGCAGTCAATGAAACGGTCACCATCCTCCCGGTTTTCATGCGAAGTATCTTGAACTGTGTTCCAAAGACAAACAAAGCTTTTATTTGTTTCATCTAAATCTGTAACTGATTATTGACACCGTTTTCATTCTGGGGTGGAGTAACCCTTTAATTTGGTTTTATTAAAAACGTCTTTATTATTCATTGGGAAACCTACTGAATGGCATAATGAGATTAATCCTGAAACTTTAAAACCACACAAATTCTCAGCACGACCTTTCCTGCTGCTGATAAACACTTGTCCTTGAATAACTCATCTATTTCTGTTTTCTGTCTGCTTACTGGGTTTTCTCTGCATCTGTTCACGTCACAGGAGAAGGAAGGCAGGCATTTTGCCCAGCCTGGAAGATCTGCTGTTTTACACCATTGCAGAAGGGCAGGAGAAAATCCCAGCTCACAAATTTACCACGGTAAAAGCACACCCCAGCTTGGCCAAGGAGAACCGTATAGCAAACCCTTTGATTTTAAATAAAACTCAAGATTTGTCTTAAATTGAGGCTAAACGTTGTTGCTTTTCAGGCGCTGAAATCCACAGGTCTGCGTACCGGAGACCCTCGTCTTAAGGAGTGTATGGAGATGCTAAAAGTCACCCTGAAGACCACATCAGATGGCGCTCTGGATCGACATCTATTCAAAAAGTAAATTAATGGGCTATTTTCAACCTATCCTGTTTGCTTAAAGATTGCAAATGAAAACCGATTTACAGTTTTAAGTTTAATAAGAATATTTAACATATTTAGCCTTCGAACTGAAGTTGCAGTGTAATACTCAGATGGCAAAATCCCATAGATGTTACTAAAGCATGATGTTTCATATTATCAGCCATTTTCCAAGGACGCATTAAGTGAGGGGTCACTGCAGGATATGAATTATTTAGTTGGACTCAGAAATACATAAAAAGGGCTTAAGGCTTGAAAATAATAACATCATACCAGGTTTATTATTAGAGCTTGTAAAACACAAACCATAAAAGAAAAACCTTTTAGTTAACTAAAAAATGTTCTGTAAATAATATATAATATAATAATAATACATGAAAAATTACAAAAGCACACAATAAAATCATTCAAACTCTGTGACAACTAAACAAAGTGAAAAATAGAGAATTTCCCAATCATAATAATTAAAATTATTAACACAAACTATATATTAAACATACTTGGTTAACTATAAGTTAGGAAAAATGTAAAAATAAAATAGTAAATTATGAAATTGAAATAATTCTGTTTTATCTTCTGTTGGTTTATCTTCCTCATTTTTGTTTGCGTTAATGTTTTATTGCAACATCAGATTGAATTTGCATGAATGTACTGATGATGGTAAAACTAAATTGTGATCGTCACGTTTCTCTTTCTTCAGGTGTGTGCAAAGCAATATTGTGTTGCTAACGCAGGCTTTCCGGAAAAAGTTTGTCATTCCTGACTTTCAGTTGTTCACCTCCCACGTTGATCAGGCTTACGAGAGTGCTAAATCACTGTCAGGTGGCCAGGTAGGCTTATAATCCAACACGGCGAGAAGGTTTGATGCTATTTGTTTACAGATTGTTTTAAATTGTGATTTGTTGCTTTTTTATCGTATTAGGTGGCAGATTACATTCCTCAGCTAGCGAAGTTTAGCCCTAATCTCTGGGGCGTTGCCCTGTGCACTGTAGATGGCCAACGGTGAGATTCTGACATTAGTACAATTGATACGATGTTTTGATTTCGCTCGATTTGTTTATATTTTCAGTCATTATTGATCAGTCGTTTATGCTAAACTTGACATTTTGCATATTACAGATACACCGCGGGTGACACGAAAGTCCCATTTTGTCTGCAGTCATGTGTGAAACCGTTAAAGTACGCAGTAGCTGTTCACGATCACGGCACTGAATACGTGCACCGCTTTATAGGGAAGGAGCCCAGTGGTCTTCGTTTCAACAAACTCTTTCTTGACGAAGATGGTAAGGATTTCTAAGATGTTTCCGAAACGTATTTCACGTGAAAAAATAGCTAGACGTAAAATATCGGTTATGGTTGATTTAATTCCAAAATCAAAAGAAATAAATGAAATGTGCAAATTTTCAAGACAATTTTCCCTATAATTCTAATTACCATATGTTATTCTCATTATTATAATAAAAAATACAGTGATATATTTAAATTATATAAAATTACAAATTCATGCAAATAAAATAATAAAAACAGAAAATCACTGTATTACAGTATAAGAGTAATTATAAAAATAATGAGAACGGCAGAAAAACTCAAAGTTAAGTCAAATCTGAATGCATTAACATAATGAGATATCAGGGTGAAATGATTTGCGAAAAAATGCTACAAAATGACTCGCTCCAAGCCACCCAAGATTTGAGGTAGTTTTGATCTTTCGAACAGATTTTGGGCTGTGTAGCATTACATCACTTGCTCATCAATTTAACACTGCAGTGAATGGGTGCCGTCAGAATAAAAGAAAAAAACACCACATTCACACAACTCCAATCCATCGATTAACGTCTTGAGCAGCAAAAACCTTCATGTTTATAAGAAACAAATCCACTGTGAAGTTGTTTTTAAATTTAAACTGTCAAATCAGATGAAAATATGATCCTTAATAGTGGTTCCCTACAATATCAAAATCCACTGACATGTTTGTTTCGAACTCTTGATTTGTACATATTTTTCTCTTGATTCAGACTTTTTCACTGGAAAGGGCATTATTATTAACAGATGACTCATATTTTAGCCAAAA
>JAUYWG010000060.1:3800326-3832254 GCA_034779775.1 Enteromius afrohamiltoni | reverse complement strand
ATAAAGTCATAATTGCGAGGTAATAAAGTCATAATTGCGAGGTAATAAAGTCAGAATTGCGAGGTAATAAAGTCATAATTGCGAGGTAATAAAGTCAGAATTGCGAGATATAAAGTCATAATTGCGAGGTAATAAATCAGAATTGCATGTTATAAAGTCAGAATTGCGAGATATAAACTTGCAATTCTGAGAACATACTATACAGTATCTATTTTTTTCTGCTTAAAATTGGACTTTAGAACTCACATTTGTGAGTTTATATTTCACAATTCTGATTTTTTTTTTTACTTTATGTAAATTAATTGTGAGTTTATATCAAGCAATAATGGTTTTCTCATAATTGCGACATATATTGCAATTCTGACTTTATAGCTTGCAATTGCAAGTTTGTATCACGCAATTCTGATAAAAGAGTTAGGCGGAAATGGCTTCCATACTTAACAGTATCAAATAGGAGAAAGTAAGAAATTCTGTAAGAACTTAATGGATGCAATCCAAAACATATGATTATTGATAACAAAATCCGTGATAAAAGACCCAAAGCACTTTAAATTAATAGTTTACAGCAGTTGAGTTAGGAGAGAGAGATCTTTTTTTTTTTCTTTTTTTTTTGGAAAAAAAGGAGGAGGGAGGTTTGACCTTTAGTGAAAGCTCCTGCAGTTGCAAAATAAATGTTATGGTCACTAAAACGTCCATTTTAATTAAGGATAACAGCAAACAGAGAGGATGAAAACAGAACCGGTGGTTAGCACATAATCCAATGATGAACCCCAGTTGAAAAAGTCTAGACACGCTACCGAGTCTCAAGTTATTTTTTGGTTCCTCTTAGATGGAGATCCTCCCCCAAGTATGTCGCTGGTGACATGCAACCCTGACCAGCTGCCTCCCGAAAACTCCTCTTTCCTGGAGAGAAATTTCGTCTGTCGTTTCCGATGCCTCCTAGACAATTCTTCAGGATTCCTGGTCAGTGTCAAACAGCTCTTATTTTGCTCTCAGAACCTACAAAGGAACGTCCTACTTCCACTAATTCAGAAGTGTCTCCCTGAGATCTTTGGACATGCTCTGATATTTGTAGTTATTTCAGCTACTTATAACATACTATTGACCAACACATAATTGTTTTACAGCAGAAACTGTGCTACATTAATATGTGACCAGGAAAAAAAATATTATGCGTGGTTACTAAGTTTTGGAAAAATGAAACTTTCTAAAATAAGGCCATCCAAGCCATAGTGAATGGTCCTGAATAGGAATTTAGAGTAACCAGCATATTACGTTAGAATATTTACTTCAGAATGATGTGAAAATCATTTCAATTACTTATTCACAGAAAACAATATAGTGTTTTAAATTTTAAGACATGTTTTGAGGCTGAAAGCTTGTATGCGGGGCGTGAGAATAGCCATTAATATTCAGTGATTATCACCTGAAGAGACAAAGACCCCTCCCCTAATGGGTGATTACTGACACTGACAGGTAAGGCAGGTTAGAAAGAATGGAAGGAGATTGAAAAAACAGTTTTTTAAAATGATTTTTTTTTTTTATTTAAAACACAGTATAATTAAAACATACACAATAAAGGTCAAATACACATTATTGAGCACAGAGCTACAGAGATGTGAACAGACTTTGAGTCAATCCGGAAAACAAGTGATCCCTGTAAATACCTGTTATTTGAGTGTTTGCTGCTGCTAAAAAGTAACCACCATCAGTATTTGATCGTCTATTATATTGAACATAGAAACAGCATCATGTCAAAAGAAATGTAACTGTTAATCAAAACGTTTCACTCGATTTCAAAACATTTTAGTCAGGAATTACAGTTTTACAGAATTACAGTACAGAAAAACAAACAATAATAATGTCAAGCAGCATTCATCATGCACTCGTGATATTGTTTTTATGTCGTATTCTTTATGTTACAGAACACAGTAGGCTTACAGCATACAGCCTGTCGACATGCTTCACTCACATTCAGACATTTTAGTCAGGTATAGTTCGGCGAAAAACCAAAAGCACACAATACCATGCAAACTCATACAAATTCATACATCATGAATTTGTACTCATACATCTTGAGGTAAATCCATGTTATCTTCTTTGCTGAAGTCAGCGCTGTTGTTTTCTCTGTCCTTCCGTGTTGAGCACATGAGCCGTTGTGGGCGTGTACATGTTGCGCGCGTCTCACGTGGAGATTGGAATGACAAAGCACAAGTAGCTCCTGGGCGTGGTCACATTAAAATGAATGAGATCAGATTGAGAAAATCAGTATAGTGCTGGTTACTTACTCATTACTTGAACAAAGAATATTTTTTTCCAACATGCTTTCTATAGATGTGTCTCATGTATGTGTGTCATGTTTTCGGCGAGTTTCAGTTCATTTTAGTGATGGCTTTTTAAAAACTGTTCGCGGAGAGAACAAAGAAAAATCGCGCACACTTTTTATTTTCCTTATTTTGCAAAAGCACACACTTTTGTTGTTAGAGTGAACTCAAAAAACGTAGACATTTAACAGATTCGAATGGTATATAACACTTACTTGTGTGACCAAAATCAAGTTATATTAATGTCTTTTACACTGATAAGAAAAAAAAGACCCAAATCAAGCCGACGTGACGGCCGACTTCAGGAGGTTAATATTAGTATGATGGAAAATATCTTGCTATTCAAAGTCTCTAAGCCCCGATGTTCCAGATTACAGAGTGAGTTAGCATCTAGGTTAGCTAACTTTGTGTTGGATTGTGCCTCTGCCATCCACAGAGATCTGAATTGTTGGAACACCTCTGTAATCCGTCTTTAAGAAGCAGTAAGGTCATGGGGAACAGGTTTTAATGCATTAGAAGAAATACATCAAAATAGCAAGAACTGGTTCTTGTTAGCATAAATGAAAGCTAATTTGAAGAAAGCCAGGCTTTAGCTATGGACCACCATCTCCTTCAGCTGCCTTTATTCCAAAAGTATTTTCCCATTCATTCTCCAGCTAGACAGCTGTCTCTTTTTTGCTAATCTTGGCAACGCAGTAGTGAAGAGATACGTATGCGTGCAAAGCTCTGTATACTTGCCCTTTATTTCTTTAGCCTCTCTTTTACTTTTTTCCCCTCCACTCCATCTTTACCAAATCCATGTCCCTCAAGAATAGCATGACTACACTTGGCTTGTCAGGAGCGGACTGCTAACAGGGGTCTTCCCATGTGCTCAGAGAAATTAGCATGAGCTAAAAATACAAGCAATTTCAAAACTCTTTTCCATTACACATCTTTTGTTTGTTGTCCTCTTGGCATTTTTGAACGCAACCACTAAGTTCCCTGGGGGGGTTAACAGTGAAAACATTTATGGTCAATTAGCTTCCTCCTTGATTATTTAATTCGCAAGCCCCCAACTCGGAAAGTCACGCTGAAAGCTCCGTTTTTATTTTGCGCCAAAGGAAAAGCAGTTTGACAAATGTTTTCTGTTTGTACATGCCAATGCGTGTCTCTGTATTAATGTTTCGTGAAGTCAGTGGCGAACTGAGACACTTGTTTATTTTAAATCAGGCATTACAAGAAATGAACAGCTAACTGAAAAAATTAAGTGATTGAAAAAATAGGTTGTCAAGAGAGCTTTACGGCCACGAAATGTGTATTGTAGTTTTATGTTTGTGCATTTAATGCTAAATTAATCACGGATAACATATATAATACACTCTCTTTTACATGTTGTAATCTCCACCAGTCAGAACAAAAGCTCTAAGGAACCAATCACAAACATGCAAACATTCAGATATGACACATTCTTGACAGGTCAAAGCCTTCATTAATAGATGACCTGGATTGAGCTCTATTGCCCACACTGAGTCAGAGACAAATTATGTGGTTTGCCAAGGGCACGCCAACAAAATCATCAGTTCCAGCTGTGTATGTACATATATTATGTGTTTCGGTTATGTACGTCCTTCATGCAAATGCGTTATGTTTGTTCCACATGTCCGATTTTTATTATTCTTGCTTGGAGTTCTATTTGTTGTACATTCTATTATTAGAATTTGTGTAATTCGAAGTTTAAAATGTATTCTGATATTTTTCAAGTTACTTTTGTATGGTAATTATTCCAATGTTTATTTTAATTTATGTCCCATTAAGGCCTTGAATCTTCAAGGACGGTTGAAATTCCTGCATGGGCAGAACAGGCGATTGGATGACGGAGGCCAAATGCCGCCCCAGCTTGCCCTATTTGCCATAGCGACACCCCTACAGCCTCCTTCCATAATGGAGATCCGAACCAAGAACATGATTTTCAGGACCAAACACAAGTTGGACTTCACCCCAATGGCCTGCGATGCCAAGTAATGATGGACATTACTTTTAAAAGAGCTGTAACATGCACTGTATACATATGTTTATATCCCCATAAGTCCAATAGAAAATTGCATAAAATTTACTGATGTTGATTTTGCCTGTGTTTTAGGGGTAAAATTGTTCTTGGCTACACTGAGGCGGAGTTGCGAGTTCGAGGTTCTGGGTACCAGTTCATCCATGCAGCTGATATGCTGTATTGTGCTGAGAACCATGTCAGGAGTAAGATTTAGATTTTTCTCCAGATTTGTCATTTTGTTGTACTAAATAGCTCACTAAATAACAGTTGTACTGTTTATAGAGGTTGCTGTGATTTTGCCATGTTTCTGTCCAAAAATAAAGACTTATCCCAATAACTACCCTTAAACCTAACCCTACCCAAAATGTATGACTAAAATAAGTGGCAAATGCTAGCTCATTATCAAGTGTGTAGAAGCACCTAAACCTGATCATTAGCCTAAAACAGATATTTCCTGAAGAATTATCCCTCAAATCTGATCGGTTGATTGGAATGTTGTTTCAGGATCAATAAGAATGTTTAGAAAAGTCCAGCTTAAGGAGGTATTTTTAAGATGCTACATAGCTAATAATATGATTGACCGAATTACGAGAAGATTAAGAAATGGCTATGATGAGCTGTCTTTCTGCTGATGCATGCTGACATTGTTGCCCAAGGCTTGGTTTCTAAAATAAACTAGTGACACTAAAAGACATTAGCACTGTGCTCTTGGGCAAATGCTTGAACAAGTGACAGTACTCTTGTTCAGTGTGGTTCACAGGAGAAAATCTATAGATGTTATGACAGGAACTGAAATCAACTGATAATATTCATTGTATGGGCAGGGTATGAATGGATTTTGTGAAATCAGCTTTTGAATTCAGAAGTAGAGAAAGAGAGAAAGGCATGCAGAGCAAAAGACAGGAGTAGGAATGTTTTCCTATAATCCCAAAGATTATGGAGGAGATTTGATAAATCCTTGACGTTAGGAGTAGAACTAGAGCCAACAGCCTATAGCAAAAAAAAAGGTACAAGGCAGATAAATCTGGTCTATATATTTAAACTAATAACTGGAATTACAAACAGTTGCATTGTATATTGCAGTGATCAAGACTGGAGAAAGTGGCCTGACTGTGTTTAGACTGCTTACAAAGGACAACCGCTGGAAATGGGTACAAGCTAATGCTAGACTCGTCTACAAAAACGGCAAGCCTGACTACATCATTGCCACTCAGAGACCACTTGTGTAAGCATAATATTCATTTGTATTTCTGCACTAACATTGTATAAAAGCGTCTATTAGCATGCTAGCTGTTAAATAGCATGTCAAATTAGCAAGATTTGAAAGTCCTTACATATCAACTGACAAGGTTTTTATCTGTTTATTCAGAGAAGAAGAAGGTGGGGAGCATTTGAGGAAGCGATCTATGCATCTTCCATTTACCTTTGCTACTGGAGAAGCTCTGCTGTACCAAATCAGCTACCCAATGCTAGGCTTCCCCGACACCCTTCAGGGAAAAAGCAAGAACAACAAAACCAAAAAGAGCAAGGTGGACAAAAGTTCAAAGGATGACGTGGACCCAAGTTCTCTGCTGGGAGCCATGATGAGACAAAACGAGTCTGTTTACGTTTGTCAGCCAGCTATGGAGCCTAGAATGTCATTCCACAGTAGCCTCTTAAGTGAACAAGGAGAGTCTAGTACCTTCTTCTCTTCTGCTGAAAATGAAAATTGGAATCCTGTGCAGAATGGGGTCCCTGCAGTCTCCAAACAGGAGCAATCAAGTTTTGACCCACTACTGGCAACATTAGACTCTCTGACTCTGGAAAATGAGGAAAGCTGCTCCAACAGTGAGCTATTCAGTGCCCTGGAAAACCTTGGGCTTAATGCAGAGGACCTAGAATTGCTGCTTCTGGATGAAAGGATGATCCAGGTAGAGATGGAACCGGATTACATCCCATCTCTGAACGATCTTCTAACAAACAACGAAATCCTTTCTTACGTCCAAGACTCACTGGAGAACCGTATCGAGAACTTGGAGGATGCTCAGAACCCTGCTGTGGCATTAGATTCTGTTGAAACCCCTGAGACATGTTCTGCTTCCGAGTCAGCTTCTCAGATTACTTCCTCCATGCCTGATCCTCATGTTCCTTTCTGGCCACAAAAACAGATAACACCCATAGTTCATCTCTCACAGCATATGCAGCAGCATCTCAATGGCCAGTCGGTTTGCCACAAAACCGAGAGCTGGATCCAGGCACAAATACCTCAGGTGTCTACAACAGACTCTGAGACAACTACATTTACGCAGCATGACACTTTATTGGTAAACTCAGTATCAGCTGTGCACAATGGCCACTGGGTCCCTGAACATACGAAAACCAACTTGAACTCTCAACTTGGTGACAAGATTACAGGAACGAATAAAGCACAATCACAGCAATGGCAGCCCAACCAGTTGCTTGACCCATTCCAGTATAAACAAAAATCAGCTGTGGGTAGTGATACCCCTTTAAACGGGGTCTACAATGATCCCCAGTGGCATGGGTACAACTTCACAGACCAGTTGGCCACAAATGGACCTTGTTTTCCCAATGGCCAGATGGCACACACACAAACAGTGGGTACACATGTTGAGTATGACAATTCAGGGGTAGAGTTTACAATGAACATCAGTACAGCTGGGGATGAAGGACAGTTTCAGGGAGCCATGACCTCATCTTCATCCTATCAGCAAGGTTATCAGAAACAGCAGCAACAGCAGCCAAAGGTCGCACCCACTTATTATGCCTCCTATACCAAACAGAACTCCTCTCTGGAGCATATCCTGGGATTAGCCCCACCTTCTAACCTTCCCTCGTTGACAGATTATAGCTCGGAACTGACCCATGACACCACCAACAGTAAGGTAAGAATTAAGGAAGGATGTAGTTGCACAGATTTGTGTAGATTTGATTTAACAGTTGGACAAGCTCCTGCAACAACATAACAGCCAAACCCCAAGTACATCCTCAAATCCTGATCTCAAATTGGAAATTATTGTTGATAAAAATGTTGTCAAGCTGATAAAAATTGGTTGTCCTAGACCCATCAAGGATGGGTAAGGGGAAACCAGAAGTATTACAGGAACACAGGAGTTTCAAGTCCAACTCTTGAAGGACCACAGTCCAAGCTCTAAAGCTTTAAACACACTTGAACCAACTAATAAAGGTCTTCAGGATCAATAGACACTTCTAGGCAAAATGTGTTTCAGCTAAACTCTGCAGGATTAGACAACCCTGCAAAACCTCCTTTTGGTTTACATTGTCATGCTGGTATTGATTTCTGGTTTATTAATATTACACATTACAAATTAAATAGAAAAGGAATTTTCCACAGGTGGAAACTTATCATAGGTATTTTCACATCACAGGAAGTAGGAACGTATTGAGCTCAGAGAACTTTGTTTGGGGGAACTACATTAGCTCCTACTCCAGAGTAGGGTCTAAAACAGTTCTATAGGAACTACCAGTACAAAACAATGCATTTAGCTGCCTATTGTCTGCAGTGTTGTGTTCTTTTCTCAGCCTCAATGATTTGTAACACTGCAAGTTGTCATAGGAGATTTATTCACTTATGGCGGGTTGTTGACAATTGTAAATGGCATGGGGGAATAAGACATTGGGAATACTTTTTTTGTGCAGAAAAAAAACTTTATTTAACAGTTTCTTTTATTTTGTGTTACTTTCCAGAGACACGTTCTGGCCAGGATTTCTAAATTGCCTAAATTAACCAGTTTTTGAGTCTTTGCACTGCGTAGATCAAACATTGTATGACATCAGAGTACCGTGAGTGTGATAGAGAGCATGTACTACTCACGGTACTTTGATTGTTATTTTAGGCAATTTAGAAATTAAAGGGAGAATGTGGTATTTCTGATTTTTTTATGTACATTCACAAGAAAACAATAATGTATGCATGTGCTCACTAAAAAAAGTTGGGTTAAAAATAACCCAACTAATAACCCAACTATGGGTTGGTATAGCACCTTCCCATCTATGGGTTATTTTGACCCAATGAATTGGGTTAAAATACAGTTGGGTTAAAAGTTACCCAATAGTTGGGTTATTTATTTTATTGATTCACAGCAGTATATATGTATATATATTATTTAATATATATAAATTATAAATGACTTAAATTATAATATAAATTACTTAATAAAACCACATTATACTCTACCCATTTGTTGAAAAATACACGTTTTTATATAAATATGCAAATAATACTTTTTAACAATGAAATACTGTTTTACATTTCAAAATATTTTTAAGTATTTAAAGTCAAAACACACAAATGTGCACATACAGCTGAGATATTTTCGAGATGCACACATATTGATTCATATCAAAACACAAATATCCACAACATAGCATATACTGTTGTATATGCAAAATTTTAAAGTTCATTATTTTCTGTAATGTAATGCCAAAATCATCAATATTAAAAAAAAAGGCTTGAAACTACTTCAGTTGTGTGTAATGAATCTAAAATATATGAAAGTCTAATGTTTATCAGTACATTACAGAAAATAATGAACTTTATCACAATATGCGAATTTTTTTAAAAGAACCTGCAACTCATAAGTGTTATTACAATCATTTAGTTTTTAGCGCTTTCCAAACACTGATATTTGTTCTTTTTTGAACAGCTGGCGTCACTGTTGAATCACGAACGCTTGAAAGTAGTGAATCGTTTTGCGAATCAATTGATGTAATTGAATCAATTCAATTGGTTTAAGCAAATTCTTAATAGATTCGAGGCAATGAAAAGCTTGCTTCTCCCATTATGTCTTTCTTATCTAAGAATTTGAATGTTTTTAGACTTTTCTAGCACAGAATTTACAGATTTTGAGTGTCTCCCATTGTCATTTTACATAACTTAACGTTACCGAAGTCCGACTAGTTAAATAGTCTGTGCGGCACTGTTCAAGTGAACACCACTGACTCGTTTATCATTTGGCATTTCCCAATGTGATAAATACTAATGCAACCTTACAAACTGTAACGTTAGTCAGAACCCTTCATTAACTGTTGAATAATATCGCAAAGAATTTAAACCCAGCGTAATAGACAGTGATTTCAGAAACATACTTGAGTTTAAAGTATACTAAAGTAGGCATATAACATTTCGTCACACATTATTAACGTTGGGTTACTGTTATACACCTCTAAACAGTTTCACTCGCGGCTGAAATGGGAAAGCTATTAACATTAAGGATAGTTTCCAATTGAGTTTATTCTCCGAAACCCCGAATAAACGGAGGTACAACTTCGTTTAAAATATATAAAGTTCAGTTTTTTAAATGCATTTAATGTTTCTTTTCATAATAATTTATAGCGTTGTAAGATTTATACTTATCAAAAACAGATATTACTCACCTCATACTGGCGCAGCAGCAGCTTCTTCTGTTGCCTGACTGTCTTTCAATTGTCAACCATTAAAATTTGAACCATCACCACGGGAACCAATTTAACCCAACGCAAGGTTATTACCAACAATAACCCAACGATGTTGAACAAATAACCCAACCTTTTAAATATAACCCAACATAATGACCCGATATGTGTAACCCATCTATTGGGTTAAAAAAATAACCCATCATTTTTTACTGTGTGGTGCTGCTAAATTCATGTTCTGAAGATGAACAAACTTTATTCAAGAATTTGTTCTCTTCCGTGTCAGTCTCCGCCGTGAGTTTAGGAGAGTATCACAAAATGTGTGTGTAGTAATGGCAGAATTGTCAGAAGGACCATTTTAACCACTCTTCACAACTTTCGATGTGTATATGCTGTTGAAACCGCCTAGATTGTATAGTAGTAGTTTAAAAGATATTCTGGACTCCAAACCATGATATGGCCCACTCCACCCCCTCCATTTTTCACTATCTTTTTTCCATTGGCCTAAATGCTCACTCAGATCTAATTGTGCTCTGTATACGGGGCCAAGACCTAATAGGTCACGGCTAATGTGCTGAGATTGCATAACGCACTGTGACAGACCTACAGTACAAAGTCTTGGCAGTCTCTAGAGATTCGCTGTGGGGCCCCACACAGGTGGATGTTTGCTTTGCCTGCTGTGTTGCGTTATTATTGTGACTGTGATTAAGATCGTAATCTTCAGCTTAAGAGTGTAAGCTTCCAGGTCAACCCACCAGCATCAGACAGGCTTTTCCGCTATACCTATGGCAGCCAACTGTAGCATCTAGTCCATTGTGAAGTGGGAGCCTGAGGCTATGAACGAGAGATAGAGGAAGAGTAGCCTCCACAAAAGGACCGCTCATGCAGCAGGCTATATTCAGAGACCATGGGCCCCTGTCTGCACTCATTTATCCAGACGAGCTTGCCTTTCCACATGTAGGGCACCATGCTGTGGTTCCACATGTAGGGATTGTGTCTTCAGTGTCTTCCAGCTAAGACAAATTTGGTGCATAACATGTGCTATGGACATGAACGATGTCTCAAATAATGTGGCTTGTTGAGTACAGTAACAGTTCACCTGGCAGGCAACTGAAACGTAGACTGAAGATCTAGATGCCATATACTATCATAGATACTTAGGGTGGACTGCTTTGACTTTTGCTTGGCATTGGGTTGGCGACTTTGGAATAAAGGTGCTGGAGCAACTTATGAAAGAAAAAGACAGATGAGGAAGGCACAGTTAGAAATGACTGTACTGAAATTAGAATGGCATATCATCAATAGAAGGGCAAGGTGAGGAAAACAGAGAGACAATTCAGTTCAGCACTACATTCTATGCTTCTGAGTTGTGTGTGTTCAGGGTCATTGCTCTCAGCTGAAAGGAGAATAGAGCTTAAATGCTCAGTCAGGCGTGAGCAGCCATGACCTACAATCCAGCATCAACATTACCTCATGCATACTAACACTACAATTTCCTATACTATAACTATAGGAGCTTTGTAATATTGCTAAGGATTTACTTATCATCTGCAAATGTGAACAATAAGTGAATTATGAGTCGGTAAAATAACATGCACTGATGTTATGCCAAGTGGTGTCATTTTTCAAAGCTTTTACCCAGCTAATCTTTAAGATTTGTTTTGGTTAGCATGTTGTATGTGACACTTTAAAGTTTATATTTGGATGAGTTTACCTCCATGGGATTATTTCTGCCTTTATTCTGATTATGATCCTGGTTAATGTATCTTGTGAAGACCTTAAGTGACCCCAACGAACACAACATCTGCGGTCCAGCTGCTGCTAACCTGCTTAAATAAGCAAACGCTGTGCTAGTTCTATAAGCTAGCACCATAAGTGAGCTCTGTAATTTAGGTCAATAGCACAGAAGTTGGTCTAATGTTAACGAAAGGCTGTCATTTTTATTCAGTATGTAGGTTTTATGACTTTTAAAAGCTGTTTTAGGCTAACAGAAGTATTATAATTGATTCCCAAATAATGCACTTTAAACTATGTACTTGTACGCTAAGCACTATGTACTTAGAACATGTAGTATATGACTTTAAGTCTGTTTTCTTTTTCAATTATTTAAGTGCATCATCCATGTATTTTAAGCGCAATAAGAATTTTCAGTAACACTCTATTCGCAGTATTTATACTAAGGCCCTGTTTACACTAGTGCGGTTTCGTTCGTCATTTCGGAAACAGTCTGTCTACCAAAAATGCATGTCATGTACAACCATACAATTTATATATAGGTAGATTGCCTATTTCTTCGATGGCGGACACATCTGCATGCTTGTGGTTCAAATATAGCTACGACAATGAGCATGATGTTATTGTTTACATGGTCGTCAAGGATACACAGAGAGAATCCGGGCAGCCAAGTCTCAGTTCTGCTCCATTTAAGACAATTTAAGGATATACATATAGCTATAGGATATATATACTATATATATATAGTATATATATATATATATATATATACTTTTTCGTTCTTTGTTTGAGGGCAAACAGTTCCAAAAGGCTGAGTGGCGGTATACTGTTTCTGAACATTCGAACACCCACATGCTGCTGGAGGAGGGGTGTAGTTTAATGTAAACATGATTTGTGAACCGCAGAAACAAACTTAAAACGAACTTTGTTTTGGCCTGATTTAGTCTGAAATGACGTTGTTTCAGTTCGTTCTGCGATTTTGTTCGAAGTAAAGCAGGCCTTTACACTGAAACACAAGTTTTAAGTGTCTCCACTGACCTTGAAAATGCCGGAGTAGTGTAAATGTAGCTAGTTATGTGTTTTAGTTAGGTTAGGTTGGTAACGCCTATCAATTACTTGTGTGTAACGTAAACGGGGCCTAAGAAACGTCATAGAATAGTGCATCGGTATGCGATTTTGGATGCACCTCATGTTCTTAATTGACATCGACAAAATATTCAGTGCTAATCATCCTGTATGTTATAATCATTATTATTATCTATATTTATTTTTTGTAGCAATTTAGCTAAATACTTCTAACATTTGTTTGTCTGTTTTCAGATCGAGACGGGCTTTATACTCAACCCTGCTAGTGTGGCCTACACAGGAAGTTGTTTGGTCCCCAACGGTAATGCAGTGGCCACACCCGGCAACAGTCCCCCCAATAAAAAAATGCAATTTCGATTATCCACTTGAATAAATTAATTTTAATTTGAAATTAAAACGAGCTAGACTGACCTGGAATATCAAACCAATTGCTGAATACTCCACCCAAGACAATGTGATAGCACTGTCATTTATATTATTAATTCAGTGTATCAATTATATTTGCATTATTTCTCTCAGTGCTTTTTGAGACATAGGGACATTTCTACAGTTGGCAGATGAAGTTGAACACTATTTGAGATGGTCCGTCTGTAACAGGTGTCAAGATACACTTGCGTGTTAGTATGTGTGCATGATGTCAGTCTCCATTAATTGGGCTTTATTCAAAATTGTTCGCAACGTCTGTAAATCACGTAGGAGCATATGCAACGTATAGTTCTTACAATACTGATTGTCCTGAAACGCAGTAAATGACTGATGTTTATATAAACAGAAGATTCGAATGCATATTTATTTATGTGGGAAGAGCAAGGGTGTTAGCTTCCGTTTACTGAAAGAATACTTATTTGCGATGTCGGTAATAAAGCAGTTTAGCAGTACGAAAAAGAATGAGACTCTTCTGTAGATCTGAATCCTTCTCGCTATTACATTTTGTGAGATTAGATTTTGGAAAGATGATTCTAATTCAAATTCAACTTACCTTTTAGATGCAGGTATTCATGTGTATAGTGAATCCAGAACCAACCCAGTCTTGTGATGAACGTGTAATAATTTGTACAAGTTAACCAGATAAATTGGAAAAAGGCATAAAATATGTACATGTTGATTTGTCTCAATTACAGTAAAAATGTGCATTTTATACAAATGTAACAATTAAACAGAGTAAAAATTTTACATTTTGTACATGCCAGCATGTACAATATATTACAATTTTTACCACGGTTAACTTATAAGACTTGTTAAAATTATACATTTTGCAAGAGCGAACTAGTATAATCTACTATGATTATTAATACGGGTAGCTCAAATTATTATGCGTTTGTCATGAGACCATGTTGTCCAGAAATTATGCTTTTCAAAAACCAGGTTTGTTTCGTCCATGAAAAGAGATTCTGGAAGTTGAATGTGTTGAGTATATTGTAAAGCAGTTAAAAAAAAGAAGAAGAAATGGTGCTGCAAGGTGTTTAATGAATAATAATGTTAAATGTTATAGTATTATGAAGTCACAGAGAAAATGAATTTCCAGGCCAGCCTCTTTGATTTTATGTTTCTTTTTTAAATACACACACATATATATATATATATATATATATATATACTGTATTTGCAGACATTTCCTGCAAGAGGTACCACCGGCTCAACTATGGATTTAATTTTTTTTTACACATATATGAGAAGACAATATTACAATCATTTACAAAATGTTTAAAGAGTTTGTAAATAGTCAAAAAAAAGTTATTTCATTTTGTTGTAAGCACTATTTTAAAGAGCACTGCAACCTTACCAGGTTTACTTTTTTCCGGCACAAGATGTAGGTTTCTAGAAAGATGTTTTTTGAAGTAAATATTGTATAATTTTTTTCAGGTTGTGTGTTCTGTTTGTATATTTTAAGAAGAAGTTTTACACTTTAAATAAAAAGAACATGGTGCCATACTGGTGAATTTACTTTCCAGAATTTAAATGTTTTACTTTTTGCTTAGAAATTGTCATCCATGTCAATGGTTTGCTATGTTTTTGTTTTTTAATCAATCATATTTGATTAAAAAAAAATCACATTTGGATTTATTTTAATATTCTAACACACTGACGTAGCAGAAATAATAGGTACATATGCAGTTTTGTCTTTTTGTCATTTGACTGCTTGTTGAAATGTACAATCTGGTCCTTTAATTAAAGAATTTGTGCAATCACAACAGGCCTCCTGCTTTGAAGTTCTTCTAAATCTTGTTTAGACATAGACAACATTTCTAGATTCCAAATTTTGTGCGTATTTGACGGTATCTTCCCATGATCCAAAACCAATTAGTTTTATATCTAGATTAAGTTCTGCCAGCTTGGGCAAACTGGTCTACGTTTTACACTGCAACAGGAAGTTGGGACGGGGCATATCGAAGGGTGTGTCAACCCCACACATTATTTTAAGAAATCAAAGACTTTTAAAAGTAAAATTTCTCAAGTCTCTCTTGCTTTTATGATTGATGAATGTTGAAACCTGCAGCCAACAGTGAGTCAAGCCTTCATTCACTTCATGAGCATTAATTTGTGACCCCCAATTTTCAAACTTGTAAAAGCTTAATTCATCTTCGGAACACAATTTAAGATATGTTGGATGAAAACCAGGAGGCTTGTGACTGTCCTATTGACTGCAAAGTAATGAACACTATCAAGGTCCAGAAAAGTAAGAAAGAAATAATTAATAGGATTTTTGCTAAATTGTACGTATTGTACGAGTTGTAAATTCATATGAATTTGTACGAATGACCTATACCTAACCCCGCCCCTAAACCGTATGAGTGAGGTCGTACGAATTTGCTACCTCGTACAAATACGTATGGATTAGTCGTGAGACTGTGTTATTATTTTTTATTTTCTTTGCATACAAAAAGTATTCTTGTTGCTTCATAAACTACAGTGATGGCAGAGGTGAGCATTCTGACAAAGTTTTTCATACTTTTCTGGACCTTTACTATGAAGTCAATGGAACAGTCAGAAGCATCCTGGTTTTCATTCAAGATATCTTAAATTGAGGTATTATGTTCTAGTTGAGCTGACATTTTTGTCAGTGTTTTAAGTTTTGCTGTGGTTATCTGTTAGAATTATCCATTAAAAAATGAAATTCCTACTGAAGTTCAAACTTCACAGGTCACAGTTACCTGGGGAGACTCGTTCTGGTGTAAATGCAGTTGTCTCACGCGAACGGGGCTCACCAGTTTTCAAACATTCCCTCTCAGCACTTTTATCCTCACATCTGTATTGATCGCACCCGTGGACCGAATGAACGGCTCCTCTTCACACATAGCATGGTGTGAAGAACAGGCTGGCTGAAAGCAAACAAACATGTAGGGGTGGGCCAGATCGCCACAGGAGACTAAACAAACTACCACCTAAAGAAGTCAGTAAGTGCCAAAGGAGTTGGTATCATTCTATTTAAGCTAAGACAGATTATTCACCAAAATGCTATAATGCGTAGCAACATGCTGAAAAACTAGCAAGCGGAGAACGATTTTATGTTTATATTTTCCTATGTAGTGCATGGAGTGCCTTCCAGCATCTAAATAATACAAACCTCTCTCTATGTATCCTGTGTGATTTCTGCACACTTGTGACGTGATCAGTCGCTCGAGAGGAATGCTAACTTCTCTTGGTCTCCCTTTAGCCTTAGCAACAGAAGCAGACAAAACAAAGATGTAGAAAGAGAAGCAGAGAGATCCCTGGAGATGGAGCCAGACAGGGACAGGAAGAGACTGTGAGAAAGTGACCTAGGTTTAGAGAGGGATGGAAACAGTAATTAGAAATGTGTAGTAAGCGGGAATGGAAGAGAACAACAACAAACAAATATCAATTAGCAAGGGAATTGAAGGGATAGTTCACCCAAAAAAATGCATTAATTAATTGCTCATCTTCATGTCGTTCCAACTCCATGAGACCTTCGTCTTTGTCTTCGAAACACAATTTAAGATATTTTGAATTAAATCCGAGAGCTTTCTGACCCTGCATACAGCAATGCAGCCCATAGAGGACATCATTAATATAGTCCATGCGCAGTATTGGTTCAACCTTAAAGAGAATACTTTTTATGTTAAGGAAAAAAATATAGCGACTTTATTCAACAATTTCTTCTCTTCTGTGCTAGTTCTGAAGTGCATTCATATGCATGTGGTGCTGCTGAATTTGTGTTCTGAAGATGAACAAAATTCTTATGGTGCGTTCGCACCAGACACATGTTAAGTCAATACAAAGATGAATGGTGATTTGCACGAATGGCACGGCCTGAATTGAGCGTTTGACATGTGATTCACGCAAAACGCTCAAATTGAAAAATCAGAACTTTGGGGAAAATTCGCACCGCGTTAACCAATCAGGAGCTTGCTCTAGTAGTGACGTGTTTACTAGCAAACGGAGGCAGAATTCTGAAACTATGGAAGACAAAATCATCATGGCTGCATGTGGAGGAGCTGTACAACACATCTTCGTACTTTAATAGAAACAGGAATAAAAAGGAAATAAATACTAGATTCATTTAACCAAAGTTTGCCTATTAGATATAACCAAAACAAATTTTACCTCATGTCTAACCACTACAGAGACTGGAGCCGCCTGGCAGAAGCCCCTCCCATGATGCGAATTCGCGTTTACTGTGATGCGAATTTCACGCACGAATGAAGCGAGTAAACTCAAAATGTTCAAGCATCCAACTACGCGCGAATAGCGTGATTTATTCGTGCAAGTCACGTCTGGTGTGAACGTACCATTAGTGGTTTGGAGCAATATCAGGGTGAGTAATTAATAAGAGAATTTTAATTTTTGAGTGAACTAACTTTTAAAGCCAGGCCAACTGTATCTTAAAGGAACACTCCACTATTTTTGAAAATAGGCTCATTTTACAACATTAACTCA
Organism: Enteromius afrohamiltoni; assembly: GCA_034779775.1. Lineage (NCBI taxonomy): Eukaryota > Metazoa > Chordata > Actinopteri > Cypriniformes > Cyprinidae > Enteromius > Enteromius afrohamiltoni. Next base: position 3,814,773 of record JAUYWG010000060.1, on the reverse strand, counting down.
AGTTACAGTTGAGTTTCACCGCTCTTGAATCAATTCAGACGATCTCCAAGCCTGTCTGATCACTTTTAGCTGTTGCTTAGCATAGATCATTAAATCTGACTAGACCATTAGCATCTCACTCAAAAATGACCGAAGAGTTTCAATATTTTTTTCTATTTAAAACTTGACTCTTCAATAGTTTCATCATACTAAGACCACTGGAAAATTAAAAGTTGCGATTTTGTTGGCCAATTTGGCTAGGAACTACTCTCCTTTCGGCGTAATAATCAAGAAACTTCCCTGCCATGCCATGGCTGCAGCAGGGGCAATGATATTTTAAAACACCTGAAAATATAAAAAATTCTTGGTCATTTTTAAGCAAGATGCTAACGGTCTAATGATCTATGCTAAGCTGCAGCTAAAAGTGCTACCGCCAGATTGGCTGAATGGATTCAAAAAGGGTAAAACTCAACTTCTTTACTCAATGGAAGATTTTTTTGTGTTAAATGTGTTTATATATTAACATTTTGCTAAGGTTTCCATGAAGTTATGAGAATGTTAATTCTGAACCTAACGTTTTAAACATTTTAGCATTTCGCTAACATTGTGTGAATCACATAGTTATCATCTGGAACTAGTAGGTAAACATAAAAAAAATATTTATCAGAAAAATGTAATGTAATGTATTGGGACCAGCTGGAAGAACGTTTGCTGATAACTTTGAGAAACCTTAACCAAAATATTAGCCAGATTTCCTCATTAACTGGGATCTGTTTTCAAAAGAATCCCTCACCCAAACCTGCATTCATCCTCATGTGATTTCAAACTAATCCAGCTAATGAGCAGACAACTAGCTCATACCCTTTTTAAACCAGCTACCACTTAGTCCAGCTGGATTTCATCAGGGTTGAGGAGTATTTAATTTTTTTCAAGACAAATTACATTCAGACTTTTTCCAGAAATCATTTTTCTAATAAATGTCAGACAAAAATGCCATTGTCATAAACCTTCCAACTATTTTCAGATGCTACAAACAGTTTTCAGATGCAGACAGTTATGTGACCGTAAAAGATTGGTGTTTTTGTAGAAATATCTTAAATGAAACTGTAAATGGTTTTTGGACATGGGACCATGATTATGTGACCATGTTTGGGCCGTATACTACTGTGGTCACACCCAGAGACGTTGACAGCTAGGGAGACTTTAAAAGTAGGTAGCTTTCATGCTAACGCTAGCTAATGCATAAATGAGGAGTTTCAGTTATATTTAATGGCTTTTGCTAATGAATATTCAGTTGTTTTGAGCTTGGATTTGATTTGATACCAAGGTTTCTTTCTGTCATGTACATTTTCAAAATAAAAGTCAACATCATATCAACAACCCTGATAGCACACGTACATCTCTGAGACGTCTATTTGACGTCTGCTTTTACATCTGCAAGACGTATTATTTAGGTTGTTTGCTCATCTGCAATACGTCTATTGTATGTCTCCGTTTAGATGTCATATAGACGTCTATCAGATGTCTAGTTTATGATTTCGAATGTATGTAAAACTGACAGACGTTTGTAGACAGCAGATGCTTTCCAGATCAAGAGATCTTTAACAGACATCTTGCAGACGTATATGTGCTATCTGGGAAGCTATGGTAATATATGCTAATAACAACATTCTGGCTAAGCGTTTGCCATGGTAGTACCACCAGTACACAAGGTAATCGTGTAACACTATGGTATTTATGAAACTATATGTGATACACTGATATCATGATCTCACCACAGTAAGTATTTTTCGTAAAGGATGCTGTCTGTCTCCCTCGCCGCCTGGCTCTGGCCCCAGACTGAGGTGTCTGCTCATGTTTGGAAGTGCGGATGAGTCGAGTCATCTCCACTCCGGGAACCCGCGGGCTGCTGTTCGCTGTCTGCTTGACTCTCACGCAAGGCTGTCTGTCACGTCCCTGCGCAACACACCCCAAAAAACAAAGAAGCTATGATTTCTACCATATATTGTCATTTACAGCACTTTTAAGTAATGTTTCTACCAAACCCTCGCTTTCCCAGGCCTGGCATCGCTTCACGACGTGTTAACAATGTGGCACGTCTATTTATAGTTTTGTTAGCCAATAAATTTACACACCGCAAAGCTAGCTTCCCAGACACCGTTTAAGTTTAGTTCTGGACTAAACTGTGCTATTAACAAGGATATTTCTTTTTTAAAGTGAAAAAATCTTGACATGTTTTAACAGTTAATTGTACTTCTTCTTAACCACTTTTCCTCAGTTTGCGTCAACAACACTAGCGCTTTTATGAGAGCTAGCATTAGCTGTTTACTGCACATTAGTTACAAATCAGTTTGAGGAAAGCATTAAAAAGGCAGCAGTGGTTTACTTCGACTGGTCGATTAGATAGGGTTTAACCTTTCTTTCAGATATGAAACCGTTTTGCTGTATTGTGGGTATTTTCGATGTTTTCATGGCTAATTCACTACAAACTGTTGCTACGCAAGATACTTTTTCTTTCTTTCTTTCTCTTTCTAAACTGCCTTCAGTCTGTCAGAGGTTATTAATTCAACTACATCTCTCCGACCTCTTTTCTCTCCAGCTCAATTGATTTTTTTGGCTTACTGTACAAAATTCAACACAGGCATCTGAAAGCAGAGCGCCATTGTGTGTCAATGTTTGATTCTGGCCTAATATCTTACAAACAACTCCAATCAGGTTACTGAAAAGTTATTGTATTTTTTTATCCTCAGAAATAAGTGCATGACAACATTCTTAACCCTGGGTTCTTTTTTCATGAAAGATAATGCATCATTCACGTTGTGTTGGAATGTCTATAATTATGATTTACAATTTTTTTTACCAAAGTTTCGATGGTTACGTCCATAACACCAGATGGACCCGATTGCAGTTGGGCAGTTGATAACAGGAAAACAATCAGTCACTATAATGATTCACTTCTCAATGATCGAAATAAGTCATAAAATGTACAGTTAAATGACATTAAGATAAAAATAAATGAATAAATAGTCATTTAATTTAATTCAGCAAATTTGAAGGCAGGATAAATCCGAGTACAGCTAAGTTCCTGTTTGTTTTGGGCCAAGCAGTATTCACTTGGCGATCAGCATGCTGTATCTTTGGTAGGGCTGTCAGGATCTCAGCACAGTATGTTATGCTGGTTCGAGTGTCTTGTGCTTGTTTGTTCTGCTGTTATGGTCTCAGGGGTGAAGTGTTCTCCATTAAGACTCCCTGTGGAGAAGCTAGACACAACTATTGCTAAAGATGAAATCACCACTGAACGCAGCAGACATGGATGCAATCTTAGCTCTGCAAGTTCTGTTTTTATGAAAATCCAAAGATATTTTACATAAAATTAACCTAGCTGAAAAAGTAGCTATTCAAATCAGTCATTCAGTATTAGAAAAAACTGTAAAAAAAAAAAAATTGGTTACTAACAAAATGTATGTTTAAATAGTGACCATGTGCCACATTTGCCTGCCACCCTGCTGTAATGTCCTGCATTATGAACATCATGTAACGTTATGTCACACTGCACAGTATTTAAAACTGCACAAACAAATTACAAAACCAGGGCAAAACCTCAAAAAAAAATTATAACAAATAAAATTACTTATATTATTATTTTTACAGTATTTATTAATAATATATATATATATACTTCCATATTTATTTTATCATTATTTTTTTATGTATTTCTAATACATTTTTAATTAATTAAAAAATGCATCAATAAATAAATAAATAACCTGCACATTTGTAATTATTTTAATTTGATATTACAGTATTATATTAATTAATTATAGTTATATTCTTTTATTAATAGATGATGAAAGTCGTGCCAAAACATCCTTAATAAACATTCTGATCATTTTTGCATAGCGATGTTTGTTTATTTATTTATTTTTATTTTTGTTTTTTGTCTCCTACTCATATGTGTTTCTAATTAACTTAGATTTAGTAAATTAGGTACTTAGAACTTAAACTTATTGTTTCAGTTATTTGCCCAAGGCAACATTTCTAATTGCCATTCATCCAGAATTTAACTTTTTTTATATATAATAATTTCTTTCCCAAAATTCAGAATATATATCGCAGATTTCTGAGTTTATATCTCACAATTTCAACTTTTTTCATCAGAATTCTCACAATTCTACAATTGCAAGATTTTGTTATGCTGTGGTAGAAACAAGCTTCCACACTTCAGCCATGTACTTTAAATTAAAAAAAAAAGGTAATTTGCTTTTATCTCATAATTAAGACTTCAATAGCGTGTCCCGCTATTTTGAGTTCATATCACGCTGTTCTCACAGTTGTGTGTTTATATCTCTCATATCTGGTTATTTCACAGCAGGAGCCTGGCACAAATGAACAGATGAGGATTAGGGTTTTCGTCTGTGCCAACCAGACAAGACCAGCAGCTGAAAATAGATGTAGATCAATGGGAGTAACCATGCTGTGCTCTACGAGTCCCACTCTGTCATCAGAAACACTGCCGCCCCAAGGACACACAAAAAGACAATGATTGTGTGGAGTGTTTGAGGACGATAGAAGGTAAAAGATCAATACAGGAATCAAAGGTGTGTGAAGAGCAGAAACAGAGTGTGTGTGTATGTCTCTCACACTTCCGCTCGCCCACTTCCCTCTCTCTCTCTCTCTCGTTGTGGTTGACGGCTTGTCCAGTATCGTCCATTATGGCTTCACTCTCTCAGCAGGGGGCACAGCAGCGAGTGTGTGTGTGAGTGTGTTTGTGTGGAAGCAGGGCAGATCTCAAGGGCGAGTCTGGCCGCAAGTTACCCCTTCAACATTCAGACGAGACTTTTAGCTACGGATTTGCGACGACGACAAATTTGTATTCTTTCGAAATATTATTACGAAATTTAGAAAATCCAGTTTGTCTATCGCAAAACTAATTTCCCGCCTTTTTTTTATTCCTTTACAAGTGAATTCCTGTCCACCCTCAGGCCATCCAAGATGCTTAAGAGTTTGTTTTTTCATCGCAACAGATTTGGAGAAATTTAGCATTAGCTACATCACTTGCTCACGTAACAGAGGCCACGTAAACTACACTCCTCTGATCTAAAGAAGAGACGCTCTAGTGACTGATGATGGGTCATGGCCTTTAACCTCCTTGTTAGAGCGCCCGTCTCCCATACCGTAGACCTGGGTTTGAGATCTGCTATGAGAGAGGACGAGTCGTGGTCGAAGCGGACCCAGGATCCATTGCAGTGAATAGGTGCTGTCAGAATGAGAGCTGATAAAAACACCACAATAATCCACACCACTTCAGTCCATAAGTCATCATCTTACTTCCAGCTAAGACACGATCCTCTATCTGTAATACTGCTTTATCCAGTCATCTGGAGTGAATCAGGAGAGAAATACGCACAGATCAAGTGCCGTTGCAAGAAAAAAACAGTTCAAAACTGTTCTAAATAAATATGTTGGTGCATATGAGAGGACAAAAGGGGATGGATTTTTCACTGGATGAGGCGTTATCATGCATAAATTTAAAACGCCTTAAAAATGGATTCGTTTCTTACGAACACACAGTATTTCACTTTCAATTCACGCATACTGGAAGCGATAACCTGCCTGAATTGGGAGATTCAAAAAGATATGAGAGTTTCTATACAGAGCTATTAAGCTATATTTGTTTTTTTCATTCTTAGATTCAAAGGTCACTCTCTGAGGGAGTCCAGGTGTACTGTACATTGACCTCTGAGCTCTCCTGAGACAGTGTTGTAGTGTGGAGTCGAGTGAATATCGGCTGCCAGCTTGTCCTCTGAGTCCTCATGCCACAACGACTCCAGTCACAATCACGGACCGCCACGTCTAACAGGACACTGTGGAAAAAGCGCATATAAAATATTAATGCAGCCCGTGTCTCACAAGACCAACCATGCCTTCCACTCAATCTCTTCTAGAAGATTTAATTCTCATAAGCGCTGTTTTGCTATTATACACAGGCGATATGTAAAGGTGCTTCTGTACCTTTAAGACTTCTGCATTTTGTAGTATATGTAAATGATCTCTGTTACCACTAACAGAAGCAGCACAGGCAGTTTGTGGCTCCTCTGACCGACCCGAATGGACCTATAAAGTGTTTGGCATCTGCCCTTGGCCGTTTTAATACTGTGGTATCCGTTCTGACCTCTGCGTGGAATCTTAATTATGTTTAGCAGGATCTCGATGTTCCTTCAGTTTAACGTAATGACCCATGTTTAGAATTCCAACATTATATAAACGATTCACGACAGACTCAAATACCAGCCTTTTTAGGCATTGCTATTATTTTCTCTTAAGCAACCCTTTTCTGAAGATTACATTAATTACACCAGTAGGTGGCAGGCAAGACTTCTCTTTGTGTTATTTTGTATTACGATAACATTATAGCATATATGTATAAAACGTAATTGTGGATTGTTGTTGGCGAAGTAAAATGGACAACTTAACATTAGTCTAAACTGTAAAATAAGTAACGTTATTAACACTCAGTTGCGCTATTTTTCCGTAAAGCCCTATCTATTGGCTTTCTAGATATATGTCCGTGTGTGTGTTTTGAATGCGTTTTTTTTTCAAGCTAAATTTAAACATTTTTTGCTGATTTTATTCACAGTGGTCTCAGATGAAAAAACTCAAGCACTCGGAAAGGAGAATGATGTGGATGAAAGGCGGGAAAGGAGGTGGATTTATTTGGATCTCTTCGATGACACGAGTCAAGGCGAGCAAGTCAGTTTTTTTGTTGTTGTTTCTTGTTTGCTTTCAGAATGGAGTGACTTATAGACTCCCAAGTCGCCAGATGAGTAAGACTCGTGATTGGTCAAACGCCTGAAGGAAACATAAACAAGCGAAGAAAAGAGAAGGGCACTCATAATATTTTGATAGGGCTTCTGGACATTAACACTTGACTGCACTGATTTGTCAACCGCGTCCCGGAGACTTTTGAGTGTGTGTTTAGCTGCGAGGCCTTTATATGAGGTAAAGTGTATGATGAAGATACACTAGCTTACATGAGGAAATATTTATTACTCTATGCTTAATCACCAGCAAATCTGTTATTTTATAATATGATTACATTATGGAATTCAATTTATTTTTAGTGTATTTATTTTTTTCTATTTCTTCTCTTATCCCATGCGCAAGTGCATGTTCACCTCAACATAATATCCTAGCATCATCTACTCACCATCATTTGTTATTTGAACTTCTTTCTGTTCAACATAAAATATACATTTTTTGGTGAATTGTTAGGCTGTCAAGATCCAAAGAAAATAGCCTATGGAAGCCAGTTACCGCTTCAGAGAAAAAAGAAAAAAAAACGGAAAATATAAATACGGTAATCACAGCTTCTTTTCTCACAATTCTGAATTTTCCTCATAATTCTGACTTTTTTTCTCAAAACTCAAAACGTGAGACATACATTCAGATGTGCAAAAAAAAAAGTTATTCCATCGTGGGAAAAAGAATTGTGAGAAAAAAATTAGATGCAAGGTTTAAATTTAGAATTTTGAGAAGAACATTTAGAATTCTTAGAAAAATGTCAGAATTACAAGATGTAATTGCAGTTGTGCTTATATATCACAATTCTGACTTTTTTTGTCAGAATGGTGCAAAACCATGTCTGAACTGTGAGATGTTTTTATTCCATGCAAGAAATAGAATTTTTTTTTCAAAGGAAATAAAAGCGCACCACTAAATATTCCCTCTAAAGTCATCCTTCGGTTTTATTCAGTTTTTTTGAGGACACAAAGCTTTCGGTCCAATTGTTCAAATACTAGTGTCAAAATCCATTCGTTTTGAGGCTAACGATTCGGCACGGTGGTACACCCAGACTCTGTGCTGTACTAACCAGACAATATTTATTCAAAACCAGCAGATTCCCATTCTTAGTCTTCTGCGCTGGGCTCCCAAGGGGAAACTTTCTGTGAAAAACAGGAAAATTATGGAAGAGTTCAAAGAGGATTCTTTTGAATCGATCCAGCAGTTCAGTTCCCATGCATGAGCACGGAGCGCATACGTAAAACAGCTTCATTAGTGCAAAAGTATTTATTCATGAGTAATGTCTCCATCTTTCTCTTGTTCCTCTGATCTCAGCTTTGTTTTGACAATACAGTTCGCTCTTATCGTTAGTTCACACACCTCTAGGAAGAACAGGCAATGTGCTTTTGTCTGCAGCCAAGATTATACATAAGGCAAACACAGAGCTGCACTTCATGTTCATTCAACTTTAGGCACTATTTATAGAAGCTGGGAAAATTCTTATTCAAGTGAACATATTTTAACATTCTTCTTTTTGTTATATGACAGTCACACTAGAACTGTCTTAAAACTATTATATCATTGCTAATTCATAAAAAGGATAGATTCTGTAGATTTAACCCTTGTCCTGGGCCCAGAGTTTGAGTCTTAAAGCATAAAAATGCAGTACTATTACAGTAACCTATAACTACTGTAAGTATATAAGTATATATGAATATATATATATATATGTGTGTGTGTGATGAGGCAAGCGTATTTGTTTCAATATTTATGATATAAAATTGGTCATTTCCACCACATCAAAAAATATAAACTGATATTTTCATAGCTCATTATTTCTATTTATGCTGTAATGTTGTCAGTTTTGCCAGCCAAAAAATAATAAATACATAAAAATATGCAAATGTTGTTAAACACGGCATTTAATTTGAGATGTGGTGAGTGGGAAAAAAAGACAAATGTTTTCTATGACGCATATGTACACTTTTGTTAATGCTTAAACAAATAAACTCTGAAAATTGTTTATTTGCTAAAAGTCCACATGAACGAAAGTGGGCGTAGTTAAAGAAACACCCTTAAATGATTATCATGTGAATTTTCAGTAAAAATGACACAAATTTTGCATATTCAAAACCTTTGGAGAATAGAAATAAAATTATAATAATCACCGGAAAATTAGTAAATGTAACCATTCAATCTTCTGCTGTCTTTTAAGCATTTTTCTATGAATATGATGCAGGTATGAAAATACTGCATATCTAATGTCTATCTTTCTCTATAGATTTATACATGTGCTACCAGCAGTAATGCAGATGTGAGAATGATAGAGCTGTAGTCAAGTCCAAGATCAGACTAGCCGAGTCAGAGTCAAGACCGAGTCCAAAGGTTTCGAGTCCAAATAAGAGAAAAAAAAGGATCCTCTTCAAGACCACATACGTACTGATAAGGCATGTGATCCGAGAGACAACATATTTTCTATTCTAAGAGAATTGTTTTGTATTATTATTTGTAATGATCAAAAAGCAGGCGTCTCCAATTTAGATCCTGGAGGGCCCACACTTTTTTTCATGAATTCTTTTCTTTTTATGGTCAAATTTCATAGCCACAAATAAATCCACAAACATAACCCCCCCCCCCTTTTAGTTTGAACAACAATGGAGCTATACTTCACATATCTTCTGGGGTTTCTTCTTAAATATAAAGCAAATGAAGAAGTGTTTTGGAAAAGTCAGCCTTGGATGGAATTTATTGATTAATTAAAACTTAATAAAAAGTAGATTTGAGCTGTTTCAAATCGTGAAAACTGAGCGTCCCGTGTTCGTAGACCGTGCGCGCCATCCACTGGCATCCAGGGTGCCACTGTTTAATTTCGTGGTGTATATGTCATCAAAAGCTTAGGGGTCGTTTACATGCAGCGCGTCTTGCGCGCGCAAGCTGTTTATTTTCAACAGAGTCGCGCAAATCCAAAGCAGTAATGATTTTGTAACTGACAGCGCTTTCATGGTTGCCTAGTAACAGCAGAAGCTACAGACGCGCGAGCACCGAAGCACTTTGAAATTGGAGGAGGCGACGCGCCTCGCGTTTCCACTCGTTTTTAAACGCTTCATGAACGTACCCTTATGTTACATGTAATGCTAAAGTATCGTTAACGCCAATACGAATATTATTTTAGTGTGTTAGAGCAGAAAGATGCAGCTCTGGTTAAACAGCTGGATGCTGGGTTGAAATGTTGTTACCTGAATTCTGCGGGGATCATTTGTAATGTTTGTGTTTCTGGTTCTCGTCTGTTTGGGGGTGGGAGGAGCAGACAGTGGGTTCTCTGTCCCGTCGTTTGCGCTGCCTTGTTGAGCGTAGCACTGAAAACATTATATTTTACACAGTGTATTCTCTTTTTTTTTGTACCGTCTTGTACCGAACGGTTCCATACGATTACGCGTTTCGTTACACCCCTAGTATTTAATTATTGTAAAGGGTAAGTTTAGGGCTGGGGTAGGTGTAGACGTTAATAAAACACAGGCAGAAAATTAAATTAGAAACACCTACATTTTCAGAACCTCATCCCAAAAAAGCGTACTATTGCTGGACTCAGCTGAGACCAACGAGTACATTTGGCGAATCCAATGACCAAGTCCGACTGCAAATACCAACAAGTCCCAGACGAATCCGAGATGATAGAAAAATTACTTGAGTCTGGACTAGTACTACAGCCCTAGAGAATGGACTATAAAATGCTGTCTGTATAAAATATCTCATCCCACACTGTTAATACTATATAAACAAACTGTAAACAATACCTCAAATCATGTGGCTTAAGAAAAAACTGTCAGAAAACACTTTATTCATCTAGCAACCAACCACAATAGCTTAGAAAAACACTTAGCATCATGCTAACAACCACTTTAGCAAGCATATAGCTGCTAGCAGTCCAAAAGAATGACAAACAGAAGTTGTCTTTCTCATTTCAAGCTTTGGAATAAAACTCTGATCTAAGACCAACTTTTCTTCTCCGTCATTCAGAAACTGCTCAAAACAACACGGCTAACTCGTTCCAGATTAGCAAGCTGGAGAGTATGAAGTACTAACGGCTCTTCACTCTCTCACACAGGAGCACTGTGTGCCAATATCGGACATTTTACACCAGGAATTCAAGCTTTGTGGTCATAACAGAGCGTTTCTGGAGGTAGTGTGACGACTTAATACAAACTGCAAATCTAAACAAGCAAATCAGTGAAATAATGCAGAGGTGCAGCAGGGGGAAAATGGGCTTTATCCTTGGAGGTGAACAGTGAGGGAAAATATCTTCTCTGTTTTTCTTCCAGCCAAACAGATGGGCTTGAATCAGAGCTGTCAATTAGTGACGTCATCAAGATGGAGGCAGTCGAGGGAATCTAAATATTTGCCGTGACTCATTTTGTGTCCTCACTAACCTTTCATTTTGTTCCGTTCTTTCGTACATTTCTTGTTCTTTGTTTTTCAGGACTGTTGTTGCTGGCCTTTTGCTGGAGACTGCCAGGATCACAAACTCTCTTGTCCTCTTTTAAGGTAGCCCTGCTGAAAAAAACAGCTAAAACCAGCCAGGTCTTTTAAGCTGGTCAACAGGCTGGTTTTAGAAGGGTTTTGGCCAAATTTCAAACTTGTCAGGCTGGTCTTAGCTTGTTTAAGCTGGGAGACCAGCTAAAACCTTCTATTTCCAGCTTAAACCAGCCAAGGCTGGTTTTAGCTGTGTTTTTCAGCAGGGAAAGCATGCATTTTTGGGGGACAGGCAATGTCATATGTCAAATATGTCATGTTGACATCAACATGAAACGTCTTGTAAAAATGACTAGTTTCAAGGATTCAGAGTTGACTCTTTATTTTGAGAGACAATAACTTAAAAGCTGTATAGCTTTGAATTTATTAAATAATTATTAAATGAAATATAAAGCAGCACATCTGTTTTCAAAATTGATGATAATAAGAAACATTTCTTGAGGTTCAAATCAGCATATCACGTGACACTGAAGAATAATGATGCTGAAAATTCAGATTTGCATCACTGGAATAAATTATATTTTGCAATATACTGAATGGCTGAAATGGCTATTTAAAATTGCAATAATATTTCACAATATTACTGTTTTTTTCGAGCCTTGATGCACAGAAAAAACTTTCCTAAACTATTACATGTCGGTGTATACACAAGTTATTAATTAATCTGTAGTTATTGCCTTTGTTAACTATTTAATAATTTGCCACCAATGATTGAGCAGTTCAAGAACATCTGCTATTTTATATGTGATTAAACTCCCAGATCCAGATTCAGGAAAACCCTGTAAACGGGATGAAATGATGAAGCGATGAAGGGAGGGAGAGCGAGGTTCACAGGATTGAGTCGAGGTGGATTAAACACTTTACGGTTCATTTCATGACCACCCAAATGCTCTGCGGTAATACCGCTGCCAAACCCTCTAGAACTCATTCAGGATGACACTCGCTCCTGTAATCTTAATGATGCTCTATACACCGTGTTTCAGACGTGGATATTAAAACTTAGCATTAGCATCTAGCTAAATATATTGCGTTAACTATTTTGGGGGTTAGTACACTTAAACCAGCACGTTTCCTATAATTTTAGCCAAAATGTCACAAGCTCCCCCGCCTTCTCCTCCGTTCCGCAAAGGATTGTGGGTAATAGCCAAAAAAACATCCAAATATGCATGCTGCTACCTTTCATGCAAGAAAAAAAGTACATCATCCAGGCACTTTTGAGATGCACTATTTCTAATATTATGATGCTGGGCTTGTGAATAAGTCATTTCTGCTTAAGCATTTAGACAAGCCCCTTTTAACCTGTATACCAACGGAAAACATCATGGTCATGGTTTTAAACCCCCTCAGATTGAATTGACATGATGCTTCTGTATACAGTGGCGTTCCTCTCCTCTCGTAACCTTTTTCTTTGTCACTCCCGATCCTCTTTTCCCCTGCAGAAAAACACGAGGGGTGTTACATTTGGTCTGTCTGGTTTAGTAAGTGTCTCTCTCTCTCACGGCTGAGCTCTTGGCATTCCTGCCCACAACATCAATGTCATTAGTTCAAAGTCTTTCTCTTTTTTTTCCACCGGACAGTCTGTCCACTGTGGGCTGTACAATCCTCTCTATCTCTCATATCCCCTCTGTCCCAGTTAACTTATTTCACCAGTGTAAATGTAAGTAATCAGCTGTCGCGCAGCTGTTTTTGACTCCGTCTCTGCTGGGTTGTGCATTCAGTGTGAAGAAGCCACATTTAAACATTACTGGCGCAGTATTTAGCATTAAGTGAATATAATGGCATAAATAATACATGAGAGATGGTTTTCAAACCTTTTTCACGCTTTTTCGTTGCTTCCTCTTTCATTTAGGTGCATATAGAAAACTTATCATATTGTCATTTTTTTATTTATTTATTTTTTAAATCTGTAAAGAAATATATACATAAATTAAAAAGATGAAAAATATCTTCTTTTATTTTTATTATAGATGGATCATATCATTATTCACATGTATGTCTGAAACATAATATTTTTATAATATGTTAATAGCTTATATAGACATACTGTATACATATTCATTTTAATTATTCTAATTATTCATTGTATTTTGTATTAAAAAAACATCTGTAACGAAAAAATTAAGAAAAAAAATATTATTATTATTATGATAGATAGATATGATTCTTTATATTATAGAAATTAAAATATTTGTGTGTGTAATATTTTTATTAACAATATTTAAATAGCTTATATAGACATACTGTATAAATATTTATTTTAATTATTTAATTATTATTATTAATATTATAATAGATAGATAGATAGATGTAAAATTCTTTATAGAAATTTAAATATAAGTAATAGTTCTATTGATTATATTCAAATAGCTTATATACATGTATTGTAAAGATTTAATTATTTTAATGATTTATTGTTTTTAATTAAAATTAAAAAAAAAATATATATATATATATATATAAATCTGTAACTGGGAAAATATAAAAAAATAAATAATAATAATTATTATTATGATTATAGATAGATAGGATCCTTTATATGACAGTAATTAAAAAAATGTGTGTTATGTGTGTAATATTTATATTGATAATATTTAAATATAGAGTATAGAGATATACTGTATAAATATTTATTTTAATGATTTTAAAAGGTTGAGAGTTATACACTTTTCCATAGTATTCTTTGAGTAATGAGTGCCATGGTTTTATCATTTCATACCATCGCTGTATTATCGTCTGCGATAATAGTCTTTTGCAAGGGGGTCTGACTTTCCATTGAACTCTCTGTTTTTACATGCAGCTTCAAAACTAAACATCTGATTCATCCTGTGACTCATTAGAATCGGATGATTAAAGTTCACCTTCACCGTTTTTGGAGCGTCTGTTTACAGAACAGCTGGATGAGACTCAGTGAGACAGAGAGGGAGAGAGGTGGTGTCTTAAAGCTTTCTTATAAACAGAAGTAATGGGTGGTCTGTGTTTTTGTGCTCCGAATGTTTTTCTTTCAACTGCTGTGGTGTTTAAAAGTGAAGTGCTGCTGACCTCTACTGGTCAGAAAGTGGACTGCATATACCGCATTAATGCCAGATAGATAGATAGATAGATAGATAGATAGATAGATAGATAGATAGATAGATAGATAGATAGATAGATAGATAGAT
>JAUYWG010000060.1:3784326-3799694 GCA_034779775.1 Enteromius afrohamiltoni | reverse complement strand
TCTGTCTATGTTTTTGTCTGTCTCTCTGGGTCTTCTTCTTTCTCTGTCTATCTATAATGTGTCTCTGTCTTATCATCTGTCTATGTACTGTTGTAATGAATATGAACTCTTTTTACTTTTTATTTTTACTCTTGTAATGTTATTCACGTTAAATATAGTGAGTGTAATCATTCTTAAAAAAAATATAATAATTTACATAACAAAAACGATTATTTCTAATGTATTGTTTATTTTTAACTCTTTTACTTGGAAAGACAGCACTGGATACGTTACAACGCAAAAACCAGCAAATGGCTCAACAATTCCTTTGATATAAGTCTCTTTTTAGGTCAGAGCTATAGTTTATATGAGAGGTCCCGGATGAAACTCAACCCTTCTTCCACAGATACCAGCACAGATACATGATCTGAGGGGTTCAGGTGAACAGCGGCGGCCCACCTTCTCTCATCTCTACTGAAGGAATAGGGAGTACAAATTAGGTCAATCCAATCAAGACTGGATCCATAACATAAAGTGTATGTATTTAATAAGGTAGGTTTTTAACATCTATGCATGTAACGTAAGTCCATAATATTTCTTCATGTCCATCATTTGTGTTCAGCAGAAGTGAAATAACGCCGGACAAAGTGAAGCTTTGGGGAGCTTTAGCTCTAATCCCACTTTCTGTATTCCTTCTTCCCTTTTCCGATGTAGATGTAATGAGAGCTCAACAGGGGGTTTTAGGTTTTATCCCTTTAGTAATATCCCAAACATAAAGAGAAATAAGCTGGTTTTAACCTTTGCTCTTTGTTTCATTAAATCTGTCATTTGTGTGTAGATGAACAGGATGTATAGCTGCCATAAAGAGAAACTGTGCTCATAGCTGGATGGGATTTTTTCCAATCCTGAAAAGATTACGAGTCCAATTTTTTAACGTATATAAGCCTGAAGGAGAATATCCCATAGTGCACCATGCTATAAGTATCCAGTACATCCGGTTATCCCATAACCAGGAACCCTTGTTAATTTTAAGGATATTAAAACTATTTAAAAAGTTGTTTTATTTACCTCACTTATAAAATGTATATTTGTATATAATTTTGGTCCGTATTATTTGCGTCACCAATATTGAAAATGTACAATTCATAATTGTCCTCCTGAAGTGTTGCAGTTTGCACCCCCTCATCATGTCTGTGCCCTCCACTGCCGGCGTGAAATATTAATCACTTTGCTTTTTCTCTTTTCTCTTCTCTGCCAACAGCTGCCCCTGTACAATAGCGTTTCCCTCCCGGCTGCAAACACACAGCCTCTGCTGTACAGACACATGCACACACTCCCCACCTGCGGCTGCTTCTTTGATGACAGACACCACACTCAGGTAAGGCTTATTTATACTTACTTTTGTCTAGCAAGTTGACCTTAAGTTTTCGGAGCTGTAGTAAACCTTAGACTGTGTTTTTACGATAAGATCTGTGTCCTGAGGTACGATAGATATCACAATACATGATTGAAAAGGTACCCGATGTGGTAAAGTGGTAACGGCATTGTGTTGTAAACAAAGCATTCCTGTTTATTATTATATATACATATATATATGCGCTTGTAGTGATATGAATATTTGCACTAATTAACATGAATCAGTGATGGTTAGAAGGTGCTTAAGAAAAAGAAATGGTGACTTGTTACTTAACTGGTGGATATACATTCCTGTAAGTTTTAACCTAAAGTATAATTTGTGATCAAATAAGCATGCATAAACACATTTAAAGATCGTTTAGTAGAGTTTAAGTATGAACTTAACCGCCCTTGACCTGTAATTGACCTGTAACAGGCTTTGAACATTTAAACATGCTCACTTGTAAGCAAACATCAAGCGTAACGTCAGCTAAACATGTTGCTGCCTTGTTTGTACTGTTTGTGTATACAGTAGCCTATATACATAAAAGCTCTATAAAACCAGGCTGGATTTACAGCTCAATCTGATAATAATCTAAGTTCACCATACTTCTATTCTTTTAACTGTAAATATTCACCTAAAGGTATTATGTAAGTTACATATATTTAGTAAATTGTCTAAAGTGTAAGATATATATATATATATATATTTGTTTTTTAAATTTATTATTACTTATTAATCTTTCTATTTTTACTAACCAACTTTGTAAATACATCTACAGCTACATGTAAGCTAATTCTCATTCATTTGCAACTACATGTCTACTAACGCTCAGAGTAGACTGTAAAGGTAGTTTAAGGGTTAACAGAATAACGACATATACTTGCATAGTTTCTCATAGTTGGTATGTTGTGGAGACATCAAAATAACTAATGACTGCTAGTTGACATGTAGTTACAAAGTTACTTACGGTTTATTATTATTAGTAGAAGTAGTACTGTATTTACTATTATTATTATTACAATATATATCCATGATGTAATTACAGAACTTTTCCGAATATACCAAAAATTAGCCAAGCACATGATATGTTTAATCGCTTATAAAAAATAGCGAGCGAGATCGTAATAGTTACTGGTTTGAATTTTACACAAACATTCTTTGTTTCTCCTCAGAACCTCCAGGATGCATCTGTTATTCATGCTTCCCTTGGTGCTCAAGGTCCAATCCATCTCTACACATCACCACAACATCACCAACAACTGCACCCGCTACGAGGAGCTCAAAATCACCAACTGCACCAACAGCAATTTCACTCATCTGCCTGCCGCTTTTCCACCCTTCACCGAGCAGCTGGACCTGTCCCTCAACCACCTGAGCACCATCCGTCCCCAAGCCTTCCGCAGCACACCAAGACTTCGCATCCTGCTCCTGAACGACAACGTGATTGTTGCGCTGGCCGACGGAGCGTTCTCTCTTCTGGAAGGACTCTTGAGGTTGGACTTGAGCCGTAACCGAATCTCATTCCTGAGTGAAGGATTTTCGCAGGGTCTCGGTTCACTTCGAGATCTGTCACTGGCGGAGAACCGATTGACCAGCTTGGACAGCAGCTGTTTCGTCCACTTCGACGCCCTTCAAAGACTCAACCTCAGCCATAATGCTATCGAGACCATAAAGATGAGGGCTTTCGGGTCCGTGAGTACCCTACGCCAGCTTCAACTCAACTCCAACAATTTAACGGTTCTCAACAACGGCATCTTCTCCATGCTACGAAACCTCGAGGTCTTGAATTTACACCACAATAAGATACACTACTTGGACGTGGGCGTGCTTTCGCCACTGACCAGTCTCGCGTTACTGGACCTAACCAACAACAACCTCTCCACAATTCAGTTCAAGACCTTCCTGAGTCTCAACACGTACAGCACTCACATAATGCTCCAAGGAAACCCGTGGAATTGCGACTGCGATCTGCAGCGAGTCTTTCGGAAGCTCTGTAACGTCAAGCGGCTTTTCCTGGATGACTACGACAACCTCACTTGCGTGAATTTGGATGAAAGTCAAAGGAACTACACGATGAAAGAGGAGTTTTGCGTGGCAGAGATGGTTACCGTCCTGGTCATCACCATCACGGTGGTCATCACTGTTGTGGCTGCCATCGTCATGGCGGAGAAGAAAAGGAAAAGAAAGAACAAAGAAAAGCATTGGACGGAAGTTGGCGAGTTATCATGCGCATCGCAAGACTGAACCAATGCGAATAAGGAACATTGTACTTGGTACTTTAGGTTGTCAAATTCAGGGTTTCTGCAAATTTCAGACATTTTTAAGACCAAGTTAAACAATTTCAGGAATAAATTGAATGGAATTGGATGGGATATATAATGCTTAAAAGTTTGGAAATGCTATTTCCAACAGACCCCAAATGCTTTTTTCATATTTTGGTCATTCTGCTTCCAACCGGTATAATAACTTTTACTGTACCTGATCACAATGAGTCCTTTGTTAATAATTGTGTGTCGTTTTCCAATCTTGAATCAATTCATATTTACTTGAGATGCAAACATTACTTGAAGTTTAATCAAAATTAGCAGATTTTTGTACCGTATTAACAGATGTTTGTTCTTGTTCTTGCAAAAACTTAATTGTATTAAAAACAGGACTTCTTGTGTTCAAATTGCGTCTTAAGTAAATCAAGGATGTTGGAAATATATTCTTTATTTTATTTGTTTATTCATTGCAGTGTATGCAACATTTAATGCCACTGACTTTATGTATTCAGGCCTTAATTTCCAGAAGGAAGAAACTGTATCAATGTACAACAAATTTATAAAAATTTAATGGTGGCTGGTTGTTTATGTGAACCAGTGATGAGGAAAGGTCTAAAATGTTTATTCTAAATATGACTTAAATACAGTACAAGTAATAGAAATGTAATTAAGAAATGTGTATATTTATATGTATTTATATTTATATGTATATATTGTATAACTTGGACTCTATTATTGAATCACTTTCACTGGCAGGTGGCAGGAGCTTTAATTCTGAAAATAAAACGCCTTTGAAGATGGTTTTGGCATATGTAAGAAATGAGGAGAAACTTTTTAGTGTGCTCTTTAAAAAAAGTTGAAATTAATATTAAAGTTCTCCATGTTTACACAAGATGGCGACAAATAACTAGTTTTGTGAGTTTGTGTGAGAAGAAACAGTGGAGTGGAATATTGACCAAATACAGAAACAAGCCTGTTATTCAAAAAATGAATTTAAGTTTCTTAATTATCACAAAACAACAATCTTTCTTCCATTTAATATATATATTCAAAACTTCCAAATAGCATCAAACATATGATGGAAATCAAAAGCAAATTTGATTTCAATCACTTGTTACACTATAAAGCAAACAATTAATATAGACTAAAATATTTTACACACAAGCACAGTAAAGTTATTTAAACAATTTTTTGATGGAAATATATAGAAAGTGCATATTTAAAGGGAGAATGGGGAAGAGCTCTTTTTTCTTATTTTCTTCTAAATATACTGAATTATTAAAAATACATATAATTTTGGACAAATTCTGCTTTCTTTGTCCTAACTGTGAAACCACCTAAAACCTTTTTACTACCTTTCTGATTTTGTCCTATTTTTCAGCCTCGTTATAGGTGTCAAAATTACAGTTTTCTCATTGTCGCACAACCAGACTTTTAAACTTAAACAATGAAGGTTTCAAGAGTATTTTGCATACGTGCATTAATTCACAGCTAATTAATGAAGCTATCTTTCTTTTTCCTCCTAGAAAAACTACAGAAAAGTCATTTCCACCACACTGGAAATATCCTCGTATGGTAAAAGTTAACCCTATAAAATATGAAGACTAAAAGGTATAGGGATAGGAAGAGATACCTAAGAAAAAGAAAAAATAACATCACAAACACACACACACATGCAAACATACTCACAAGTTCAAGGTGCTCAAATTTTTCCTGTTTAAATCACTCAATTTCAGGTGCTCTTTACAGTTAATCTTTAAGGAAGATGTTCCTTTAAGAGACCAATGAGAAGATTTCAATACCAAGCTCTCACTATTATACTGGCTCATAATTATCTCACAATGTTGAAATTTTGAAGCATCTCATATTTTTGCTTCGCTATCAGTCGTGCCAGTTATTTACCGCACTGTAACTGTTCAGAGAACGGTAGAACATTTTCCAATAAATATCTCCAATTCTGTTTATGCACATTCATGTTAATTCATTGTCATTTCCATCACCACACACATTTTTAAAAATACTTCAAGTTCTCATGACACATTAAAAATGTATCCACAATCTATGAGATTGTGCTCTACTTAATATAAAAATTCAAGTTATTTCTTTTCTAATAAGCTCTTACCCAAACCACTATTAAATGACACGTATACAGTCATTGGCATTTGGCTTTTTATTATTATAATTCAGTTTCACAAAGCTATAAGTGCTAGTTGAAGAAACAGCCAAATATGCTCTTATGCAGTACACTTCAAGTGTGTTCAGATGAGTAATATTTTTCATCATTATCAGAAGCTGCAGTAGCTCTCCGGTCTTCACCAGTCTCCGATGGCCCACTGTTTTGCTCTGGATCGTCTCGTTTTTGGGCTCATCTAATTCTTCCAGAAGCAGGCTTCTTCTTGGGTTTCTCCAAATACAAGACCCGATATTCACATGGAGAAACTTTGGGGGGTAACTTCCACCACTCCTCCTTCTCCAGCTTTTAAAATTCTTCCATTTGAACAGGCTCTTTGGCCCACGAAATCTGACCTGGGTCTTAGATTTCTCCCTTATCTCTTCTCTCCAGTCAGGCTGATAACCTGGCAATTTTACAAATTCTCGCTGAATAAAGTCCTCATCTCTTTTGAACCTCCTGTACCACTGATCAAATTCCTCAAGTTTCTCTTTCAGCAGTTTTCCCCACATTTTGTAGGCTATTCTGTTCTGTTCACTCAGTCTAAAGAAATCATGGCACATGACCTCAAGAACTCCAGAACTCGCGACAAGAGATTAGAGATTTGCGCGGCTTTTATATGCCGCGGAGAAAGTTCTAAAAATGACGTCATCTCATTGTAACGTCACAGGGACGCGCTGAAGTAACGTGGCCGCCGTTTGAAACCTTGTGCGCATGTGCGATGTGTTTGGCGCCGTTAGCAAGTTTTTGAAGATTTAAGCCGTGTTACTAGCCTAGTTTAGCTGTTTCGTTGGAAATATTGTGAAAAACCGAGTGAGAAAAATATATCCAAGGATGCTGCTTTCAAATAAATTTGAAAACACAGTGATTCATGATGTAATGCATTTTTTACATTGTAAATGGACGTGGATGAGGGTCTCGTCAGAAGCAGGACATGTTCAAAGACTATTAAATTCTATAATCCACCAAAATACAAGAAGAGATTGGCCACAGAGATTCTTTCACAACTTATATTTGTGTCTGTATAATGAATAAAAACAGTGTATCTATGTTGTGCACTCTTGTTAGGCTGTGCATTTCCGAAGATTGAATTGATCTCATTTTTCATCTCAGAACTGAAGATGGAGATTTTGCATTTAAATCCAATTTTGCGTGCATCTATGTTAACATTATCAGACGGTGAATTACCTGCACACTTGTCTACCCATGTAAAGGTAGTATAGATCTGCTGATGGCTTTTGGTTCAGGTCTTGGAGAAGACACGGAACATTGTACTAAAACAGCGAGGTTGTGGCTGACTTTAAAACCCTGGCAGGCGTGCTGGTGCAGGAAGTCTTCAAACACAACATTGGAAAACAGATGATCACCTGACATTTTTGATAAACTCTCTTTGAATTAAGTTTTTGTATTATTTAAACCTCCCTGAATAGAAAAACCTCACAATTGTGAGGGGGGAAAATCTGAATCTGAATCACAATACTAACTTTATTTTTCATAATTGCTAGTTTATATCCTCCAATTTACCCTTACTGTTGTTACGTCTGACAAGCCACACCACACGTCATGTGAAAAATTGTGGGTCAAAGAAGACAATGCATGGACAGACAATACAAAGCAAAGCTATTTTGGTACACAACAGTCTCAACTTTCACTTTTTTTTGTTTTTAAGAATTCAAACAATAAATACCACTTTGTGGATCTTTGATATGTTGTGACTGAGCGCTGAAGCACCTCATTTTAAGATGTGCATGATCCACTCATCTCTTCTTCTCTATTATAGCATGAAATAAACATGAACATCAGAAGATATCTTGTGTCAACTATGGAAAGATACCAATACACCATTTTTCAAGATCAAGTCAACCAACGTTAATCTACACTCCTATCTGGTTTGTTTGTCAGGAAAAATGGCGAGTTCTGCGTTATGATTGGTAAGATCACCTGTAAATGCAAGTTGCAGTTCTTTTAACATTGCAGTGTGTGAAAGTAGGGCTATGTGTTAATACTATGCGGGCAGGACAAATACTATCAAAAAAGTATATTGTGTATACTGTGCAACAAAAGTGAAATTCGATTTTGCAAAACAACTACACACCCAATTGCCAGAAGCCTCCATAATGTGTTTAATTATTAAAATATAAATGCATGAAAAACAAAATGTCTTAATATTTTAAATGTATTATAATATGTAAAACGTTTGCTATTGTTAATTTAAATCACAACTGCACATAGATCCTCCCCGTGTTGTTTTTATGGTCAAAAAATACTAAAGAACCTTACTTTCAATATATAACAAGCCCTCGCTATTGGATGAATGCCCAGCAACGTCAGCGCGTTACTTTTCACAAAGCCACGCCTTCGCTAGAAGAAACCGAGCTAGCGACGTCAGCACCAAATTAATATTCATGAGGTAAGCCCTAAGTCGGTTTGTGAGCAGGTGAACGCTGGATTCTCGCCACAAAGCAACAAAATGCCTTGACTAGGCATAAAATAAGGAAGCAAGTATCTGTTTATACTGACAGAAAGTTCAGTAGACAAAACACGGTCCAGTGTTCATTGAAAATGGAAGGAAATCAACTTTTTCATCGAAACGCATCTGTTTCAAAGTGACCGACTCACCTGAAACTACTGAGACTACAGGTAAATATACAACTTTCATATAACATACTTGCGCCTTTTACTGTAAACATACAGTTATTTCCACAGCATTCGCTTGATCTTAAGTTTTCTTCTCCATTTCCTGCATTTCTTAAATATAAGGAGGCTTTTGTAACCCGTCTTCCTGTTTTAGTCGCATAGGTTCTCATAAGAAACAGAACAAGGTCGTTTTTTAGAAAGAGCTAAAAGACTTTGCTGAATAAACACACGGTTGATCTTTTATTAAATGACATCTCGGTGAAGGAAGCGCTGATACTTCCGTAAAAGTAGGACAGTTTTAGACAGGCGCGCCATAAACCTTCGTTACGTCGTTCAGCAAAAAATATCATGCGAAGTGTCCTCATGTTTGTAAAGTAGTACTTGCTCGGAGTTGGCACAGAATACACTGTGCGCGGATAACTTCCTTATGTAGGTTAAATGACCTTGCACCATAAAAGCAGTCATAAGTAGTATTTGCAGCAGTATCATGCATTAAATGGGTCAAAATTCTCATGCACTGCTGAGAACTTGTATCCAATATCGTCCTGTCCTAACAAACAATACATAAATAGAAAGTTTATTTAGGTTTTCAGTTGATGTATACATTTAAATTAAAAATGATTCTATCTCTGGGATACAGTAAGTTACTCAACATTTGAAGTGGATCAAAAACATCAGTCAAAGTTGTCCTAAAACATGCTCTTGTCTTTGGGAAACTTTTATATTTTTTATTCATTTCAAATGTTGACTACTTTGTATGTGTGTGCGTGTGTGTATATAACACTAACCAGTATGCACCAATACACGTTTAATACAGTACAGGGATGGCAAACTGAAGTGTTTGTTTTTTGGTGTGTTTGATTAAGGTTGAAGCAAGACCAATGTTTGCCACCCTGATACAGTAGTAATGGTACATATTGTCACATGACTCTGTCACGTTTTTGTTTAGGAAATAAATACAGTTATTTTGCCATATATATTCCAGACAAACATAACATTTTGTAGGCCTATACTGTAGAGTATAATTGTACTGCAGTAATAGTAACAATATAATTTAGTATGCTATATGAATCTTTAATTACGTAATTTTGCTGTTAAGTTTCTAATGTTGTTTTCTGATTGGTTCAACATTTCTAAAATAGTTACATATCAGTTAAGATTATTAAAAAAAATTTTGACATAACTTGATCCCTATGTACATATGTTCTGGTAAAACTGTATGCAGTGACATTGACGCAACATTTATGTATCATCTTTAACCCAAACTATAGAAATATCAAGCACCCCAGCAAAGATGGCTGATGACCGTGTAGCCATCTTAACCGACGATGAAGAGGAGTTGAAGAAGAGACACCTCGAGCGCTTCGACCGCCTGTCTCTTGAGATTCAATCAGATCAGCCTTCGCAATTATCTGTGGACGGTGTGCCTAACGAAGCAGCACTAACTACATCCCCTCAACGTGACATGAGCTGCTGTGAACGATTGTTCCTACGCGTCAACCCCTACCTTCTTGTGTCAAAAGTGTTTTATTTGTTCTTCTACGCTGCATATGGTTCCCTCCATCCCCTTCTTGCATTGTACTACAAGCAGCTGGGGATGAATGCCACCCAAAGTGGTCTCCTAGTAGGAATTCGTTATTTTATTGAGTTCTGTAGTGCCCCTTTTTGGGGCATTGTCGCAGATCGTTTCAGGAAAGGTAAAGTGGTCTTATTGTTCTCAATGTTATGCTGGCTCCTCTTCAATACTGGGATTGGAATTGTGCCACCAGCTGATATGACCTGTAAAGAAGACAACCTCCCGACGACCACAGCCATGGTACCGACTCTCCATGCTACCACACCTAACGAGACATTCTACCTCAACGCCAGTTCCACCCCTACAACAAACCAGACGAGACGTCGCAGGGATCTGATTGGACACTACCCTTGGCGAGCTATCCTTTCCTTCATTGGTTCTTCAGGCTATAGCTCTAAACACAGATTAAAACGGGATTCCAACTTCAGCTTCACCGTGGCACCTAAAGAATTCACTAACATGACACAATCTGACCAAAACACCACCAGGCCCGAGCTAAGCACATCCATCTCAACATCAACCCCTAACGCCACATCCGGCAGCACTACTCAAAGTACTACGACCAAACCAAAGCAGACACCTGTATATAACATGGACCAGGTTAACGCCATTTTCCTGATGATTCTGCTGGTCATTATCATTGGCGAGTTTTTCAGTGCTCCAGCCATTACTATCGTGGATACGGTACGTTTTTTAATAACTCCAATTCCAAATAACCTCAATATCAAGGCAGATCAGTTAGTAGAGTTTGTCTTATAGGCCAAAAGTCCTGAAATTGCTATTTTTTTTTTTGTTCCAAGAACTGAACTAAATGTTCTTGATTTATAATCATATTTATTACAAATGAGATTTAAAGGCTCGTTATCGACCAAACAGAACAAATAAACAACACAGAGGGATACGGAACTATTTATTTCAATATGCAAATAATATAAAACTGTACAACTGTTCACTTGAATGATTTATCATGAAATAGCATGTAATGTTTTAAAAGTCTATTCATAAAGTATCTGAAAAATATTTACTCAATGCATTACATTACATTAAATGAAGACAAAAACAATAAGCTTATGAAACAATAACTAACATATGTTGAATTCCGCATTTTGATTCGGTTCGGTACATACCGGTTACTTAGGTACCGGTGCTATAATGGTACCGGTTTTCCGTACCCAACCCTATTCATAAGGGATATTAGACAATACTTCCACTGTATTTAAATGTTAGACATAAGACTACAAAAACTCTATTACATTTCAACTGTCAAGATCCTGGTGCTTGAGCCACTTCCCAGTCTGCACCTACTCTGTTTTCATCACAGGAAAATTGTCCCTATGCTGTAAGCCAGAGTAAAGAGATGTGTCTTTAATCTAGATTTAAACTGACAGAGTGTGCCTGCCTCCCGAACAGTATTAGGTAAATTGTTCCAGAGTTTGAATAGGAAAAAGATCTGCCACCCGCAGTATAGACTTTGATATTCTGGGTATTATCAACTGGCCAGAGTTTTGAGTATGCAGCAGACGTGGAGGACTATAATGTGATAAGAGCTCGCTCAAGTACTGAGGAGCTAAACCATTCAGGGCTTTATAGGTAATTTACAAGATCAATTACTTATAATCAGTGAAGACATGACCGGTTGTATCAGACAATTCAGACAAAAGATTGTGTTTTTATTTGCGTGGGTGATGTGAAAAACATCTCAATGCAATGTTTTTGGTGAGCGCACACTATTGGATCTTCTAGCACCAGTTCCAGTACTACTTCAGTACGGTATTTGTTGAGTCTAAAATAGGTTTATTTGGATTGTTTTAGGTGACACTACAGTACCTGGGTCCACATCGTGACCGCTACGGTCTCCAGCGAATGTGGGGATCTCTAGGATGGGGTATCGCCATGCTCTGCGTCGGGATCTGGATCGACCACACCAGCACTGACCTCGTCATTGGCAGCATGGAATGTTCCATGGACAATTACAAGAACTACAATATTGCCTTCATCGTGTTCGGTGTATTAATGGGAATAGCTTTGATTGTTGCCACTCAGTTTAAGTTTGATGTTCAGCATCACGACAGGAGTGAAGGATCCGAGGTTGGCAACCAGCAGCAAAACGCCCCACCTAGAAGTTCCCCTGGAACGGAGAGCTCAGAGACTCCAACAATTGTCCAAGTTGAGGAGTTCCACTTCTGGGATTTGATGCGACTGCTGTGCTGCGTACAGTACAGCACTGTGTTGTTCGTGGCCTGGTTCATGGGCTTCGGCTATGGGTTTGTTTTTACTTTCCTTTACTGGCATTTACAGGACCTGACAGGAACCACAACACTATTTGGTGTTTGTTCTGTCCTGAGTCACATCTCGGAGCTTGCTGCCTATTTCACCAGCCATAAATTCATTGAACTGGTGGGACACATCAGGTGAGGTTCTTGAGATTCCTTGTTGGTTTAAGCCCAAAGTATGCTCCATTTAACTGGCTTGTGTTCTAGAAAACTTCATCAGTTGGTAGCTTACTGACCCAAAACGAAAACAAAAGAGCCCACCATTATGTTCTGTATTTTTGTTGCTGTTGTTATTGTTGGTGTATCAGTCTGCTAGCTTAGCCACAGGCTAACACCAAATTCTATTGAAATCAACTGTCAATGTTTCAAATTATTCATTAATTTGATTCCATTTGAGTTCGAATTCTACTTTGGACCATTCAGTAGTTTATTCTAGTCACAGGCCAGACCTGTCCAGGTAACCCAACCCATCTTAACGCACCATGTGACTTCAGCTGATATGGACCTGACCTTGATTCAGTGAGTCTTTGTGCATAGCGCTGTCATGTGACTCTATAGGTCTGCACTGGGATCAGTGAGGCAATGTTTGATTGAAAGGCCCAACAAAAGCACAAAGCCTTTTTCTGTCAGCAGTGGCACAAGTCCAGAATGCATTGCACAGCAGCTACAGTGTCTGCTGCATGGTTCCTTTTACAGAGAGCATAACATTAGTAGTCTTTGGTGTTCAAGTTGGGTTATTTGTTTTAAATTATTCGTAAGTCATCCCTCCTTGAGTGGTTTACAACTTCTTGTAAGATGCTGTTAAAAATATAAGGCGCTTCCTATTCAACATTTTTATGTTTTGTAGACTCATCTTTAAAAGATGACCTAAATAAGCTGTTATTATGTTTGAGATATGACTAAGCAGTTAAATCTAATCTCGATTACTTGTTGTACAGCACAGAGGAAGTTAATATAATGAGTCATCATGAAACGCACCTCAGAAAATACTTTTTATATTTCTACCTTTAAAATTGACAAAAACTGTCTGGCTTATTAAAATATAAGGAGGATTTGCATTAAAAAATAAAACTTTAATTAGGCTCATTAATCTTTTTGAACCTAGAAAAATGCTATTAATGTGTTTATTAGTAGTACTGTCAAACGATTAATCGCATTCAAAATAAAAGCTTTGGTTTATTTTGTATATTGATTTTATATATATATATATATATATATATATATATATATAATAAATACACATGCAATATATATTTGGAAAATATTTACATGTATATAAATGTATATGTTTATATTATATATCATATATATATTATATGTCATATATAAATGTAATGTATAATCAACACATGCATGTATATAAATAATAAATATATACAGCACACATATTTTATGTAAACACAAATGTTTATTTTGGATGCGATTAATTGATGTTTATTATTTGTTTATTTATTAATACTTTTCAATTTAACAAGTATTCTTAATACTATTTTTCTTTATCTTATTTTTTCTTTACGTTTATGGAGGTAAAAATGAGTCTGCTCTTGAGATGTTTTATGAATTTCCTGCTTGTATTTTTAATAACTGTGTCTTGTGCTTCTTCTGTCAGAGTTTTGTACATCGGCCTGGCCTGCAACACGGCTCGCTACCTCTATATCTCCTATCTGAAGAACGCCTGGACTGTGCTGCCAATGGAGGTGCTGCAAGGTATGAATGAACAGCCAGTCATCCAGTTCTCAATCCTGGGAAAAATAATCTACAATCATTAAAATCTCCAAATGTGATCTGTTGCGAACACGTTATGTTTTAAACACAAGTTTGAGTCATAAAAGCAGATATGTTTTCAGAACAAAGAGAGGCCAGGGTTTGTTTCAGGAGAGGAAATCAAGCCAGTTTGACCTTGCAAGTTCCACCGCCCTTTCTTGTGGCAAAACGATCAAGAATAAAACAAATAAGTAGATGAATGCCATCCTCTCATAGGAATGAAGACCTGGAGCAAGTTTGTTTACATTCAATCTGTTCAGTGAAACATCCAGACTTGCTAGCTCTATATATATAATTTGAAGTCAAAGCTAAGAGGCATTTATACGTCATGAGACAGATTTGTGTTTGTCTCTGCTTTCTCAAATCAAGCACCATTTACAAGTAAAAGCAGTTCCAAACAAATATGTTTGTGTGAGAGGATAACGGGGGATGGATGTTTTCTGAAGGAAGCGTTATTAAGGATTATGTACCTTTTTGGCCTGAAACAACATTTTAAACTTAATAATGGATTTGCTTCTAACAAAGATGCAGCTTTTCACTTCACAAGACATTAACTAGTGTATTGTGATGTTGTTATCAGCTCTTTGAACAATTTTTGACGGCACCCATTCACCATCTATTGGTGAGCAAGTGATGTAAAGCTAAATTTCTCCAAATCTGTTCTGATGAAACGCATTCATCTACATCATGAATGGCCTGAAGGTGTGTGAATTGTATTTTTGGGGAACTATTAATGTATGCCTACTGTGATGCTGTAAAACAAACACTGTATGTCTGTGCAGGGATAAGTCATGCATCTGTATGGGCGGCGTGTATCTCATATTTGAGCGCAGCTGTACCTCCCCCTCTTCGGACATCTGCTCAAGGCATCCTGCAGGGTCTCCACCTCGGGCTGGGCAGGGGCTGTGGGGCGATGGTTGGCGGGGTATTTGTCAACTACTTTGGTATGGACAGTGCCTGATGTTTTTTTAACCACATAACATTATGCATGCTAGTATCTGCATAAACAAGTCATTGTCTTGTGTTTTTTTTTTTTTAAAGGTGTTGCCGAAACATTCAGGGGAATAGGACTGACCTCGCTTGTTGTTTTGCTGATCTTTTCTTTAATTATGTGCATCACTGGCCAGAATGAGAAAAAAGGTAAGCAACAACCTCTTGTATATTGCTTATTCTTTTAAAATAAGAGCTGAAGTGGTTGGGTTTGTTATGGTTTATTTTGGTTTGGTTTATTTTGGTTTAGTTTGGTTTGTTATGGTTTATTTTGGTTTGGTTAGTTATGTTTTGGTTTAGTTTGGTTTGGTTTGTT
>JAUYWG010000060.1:3772303-3784226 GCA_034779775.1 Enteromius afrohamiltoni | reverse complement strand
TTCTTTTTTAATAAATCTGCAAAATGTCAACAATTCTGTGTTTTTCTGTCAATATGGGGTGCTGTGTGAACATTAATAAGGGAAAGAAAATGAACTTAAAAGATTTTAGCTAATGGCTGCAGTAAAACAAAGAGTGAAAAATGTAAGGGCTTCTGTACCCACTGTATGTCCGTTACACTTCTTCACTTAAAAACAATTCCTGAGATGTGCCGTTCTGATTGACTGGTTTGCTTAAATTTCCACCGTTTCCTTGTTTTCCTCTTTCTCTGCCTTCCATACTAATCCAAGAAGGAAATTCCATCATGATATAATCTAATCTGATAATCTGTCCATGTCCGTATTGGTTGAACCGCAGCAACAGCAGCAGCTGAATCTCGAACCGCTGGACTATACGAGCCTTCAGAAGGAACTAGCACTCACAGACAAAGTGTGGAAAAAAGTCTGTCCTTCCGAAACGGACGAGGACAGTTCCACCACCGTAGTCTATAGGATGGGAAGTGCGGCAGAAAGAAATTAGAAGAGACGACGACACAACCCGACCTTCCTTCCATGTCCTCAGCCCATCACCCAATCACTTTCTTTAGTTAATCAATCAATTTTGTTTGTTTTGTTTTAGTTGTTTTTGATTTGGTTTTTAATTTTTAGTTGTTTTTGATTTAGTTTTTTTTGGTTTTGTTTTAATTGGATTTGGTTTTGTTTTAGTTTTGTTTCTGTTTAGTTTTACTTGAATTTGAGTTTTGATGTTTTGTTTCATTTTATTTATATTTTGTTTTGTGTTTTTTTTTTTTGTTTGTTTTAGTTGATTTAGTTTTCATTTTAGTTAGTTTTGTGCTTTTTTTGTTCTCTTTGATTATATTTTGTCGTTTTAGTAGGTTTTAGTTCGATTTTGAATTAGTTTGTTTGGGTTTTTATCATTTCGTTGTAGTTTGTTTTGTCATTTTATTTTCTGTTGGTTCTGTGTTTGTTTTGTTTGAATTTTTTGATTGTGTAGGCTATGTTGGCTTATGTTGGCTTTTATACCAAAGCAAGCCAAAGACCTTTAAATCTCACGTGCAATTTGTTTAACTTTTAAAATGAAGGGAATCAGTAATGCCCAAACAATACAGTATGATATCAGTATCTAAGTAATGATACAATAATATTTTGATTCTCTGTTTGTTGTATTTTTATTAAAATGATCCTATATTTACTGTTTTTCCCCAACGTTAAAATACTTTCTCCTTTACTAGATTAATGTGAAAAGATATATGGCCTGTAAAGAAAAAGTACATTATTTATTGGCTAAACGTCTGAACCAGCCAGACACCCAACAATAAGTGCTTTTATCATTTTTGTTTGCTGCTGCTAGCTCCACAAAAATACCACAAAAGAACTGCTGTTTACAGTTTATGTAATTTGTACATAATTACATTATTATTTCCACCGAGCCCCTTATTTTTTAAATGTCTAAATGTTTGTTGAATGTATGTTTTCCATGTCCTGGTAACTTATTTCAGACAGTATTTACACGGTTACAAAATGTGTGTAACTTCTGATGTTTTCTGGGTTCACATCCACAATGTTTAATAAAAAAATGTTTAGAAGGAAATTAATTCAGACGCTGTATTACAAACCAAACCAGTGACTAACGCTAACCAGAGAGCAACAGCTACATCTGTAACCCAGTTTTCACTTGAATGAAATATTCACTGTATGTTTTTCATTGTACTGTCAGTTTAACAAATCATGTATCACTTTTAAAACTGTGCCTCTTGAAATCCAGGAATGTGCTTAAAGATTTACTTCCACTGAGAAACTTGCTATCATTTAAACTGACTACTTGAACCTGATGTTTTTTTTTAGTATTATCATTTACTTTATGAAATGCGACGGTGTGAAATATACTCAAACTCAATTTGTGCCAATAAGATTATCTTCTTTAAACTTGGTTGACTTTATTTTATTTATGTTTATTTATTTTCAATAAAAGATTGACAAACTCACATTTCATTTACCCCTGTGTGTATTTTGTTTCTTCATCGCAGTTTGGACAACATCGCAACTGTTGGTGTTCGTTTCGTTTAACTTCTCCTGTCGTTTCACAAGTTATGTTTTTTTTTTTTCGCAGAGCTCAAATGCGAGCAAACAGGTTTCGGGATCTAGCGATTTGTGTGAAGTTCGCAAGAATATGATGTCATTGTGATGTCGTTAATGCACCACAAACGACTCCTCTGTTTACTTTCAGGTCAAGTCAGTCATCAATCTGCTGTTCGCGGCCTACACAGGAGACGTGTCGGCTCTGAGAAGGTACCGCTCCGCCAATAAACCAGGCTTTTCTTGCATTTCTGACCACAGATGTTGAGTGTCGCGTGTGTTTACGCTTCGCATAGGTTTGCGCTCTCGTCGATGGATATGGAGCAGAGAGATTACGACTCTCGGACGGCTCTTCACGTGGCTGCTGCTGAAGGTGAAGTTCCAGGAACTCTGCAGCTATAGATGTTATCAGACTTGCTGTTTGTTTCCTCTGCCTGACCTCATTTTCTCTCTGTGTTGAGTGGGTATCGTGCTAATATGTGCTTTTGTGGGTTTCAGGTCACGCTGAGGTTGTTCGTTTTCTTCTAGAAGCTTGCAAGGTGAACCCGGTGCCCAGAGACAGGTATGGATATCAAATGCCACAACACGGCTTTGCATCTTGTTTCATGCCATAAGCGTTATGTATGTGGGTCAAAACAAGAGTTGCAAAACAGCAGTGTAATAAAAGCTGTATTTGAAAAAGTCTCCAAGACCAGCTCGCTATCTATTTTTTTGATATATTTTCATGTTTTTATACACTTTAAAGCATTTATTTGTCAATTCATTGTGCTTAAATATCCATTTTTCTTTTGCTATAATACAATATAATATAATAATGGTTATAGAAATGAAAATATATACTATAACATTGTGGATGT
Organism: Enteromius afrohamiltoni; assembly: GCA_034779775.1. NCBI lineage: Eukaryota > Metazoa > Chordata > Actinopteri > Cypriniformes > Cyprinidae > Enteromius > Enteromius afrohamiltoni. The sequence continues at coordinate 3,781,296 of JAUYWG010000060.1, read as the reverse complement.
TTTATTATTACTATTACTATTATTATTGTTATTATTACAATGGGTGCAGTTAATTATTATTTTTAATTATTTTGTTTTATTAACACTTAAGTTGAAGTTTCCGTTAACATTACATTTATTATGTAGCTATCATAAACAAACTAATAATTAACAATCAATCAGCAGCATGTATTACTCCAGGCTAATGTTAATATCGATTTAGAATTTATTAGTGTATATTCAAATGAACAAAAAACAAGATTAATAAGCACTGAGAAAGTACATTTTATTAGTTATTTATAAAAATGATAAAAAAAAAAAAACAATTGAGAATCAAGTATTATTTTGGATGTTACTTTTATTTTTAACATGATTAATGATTAATTGTATCCAAAAGAAAAGTTTTTGTTTACATATGTGTGTGTTCTGTTTATATTTATTATGAATATATAAATACATACACATGCATGTATATATTTAAGAAAAAAATGTATATATTAAATATATGTATATGTAAAATCTAGGAATAAAAATATAAATGCAAATTTTTACTGTATGTATTTATATACATAAAAATATACACAGCACACATATCATGTAACTAAAAACATTTATTCCGGATACAAATGTGAAATGTTTAACAACAAATTAGTTTATTTTAATAATCATTTTAAAATTAATAATTAATATTAAAGCATGTATTGTTTTTTGTTTATAAGTTAAAAACTAAAATTGTTAATCTTCATTTAATGTTAGAAATGTCTAGATTTAATAGTTGTTGTGTACGTTCATCCCACTGACGTCCATGTTAGTTAGTTATTTTTCAAACAAAGAAATGACTTCAAATGATGATCAACAGCACACAGATGCCGTTTGATCTCTGTACAGGTGGGGTAACACTCCCATGGACGAAGCCATTCATTTCGGCCATCATGACGTCGTAACAATCCTGCAGGACTATCACAACACCTACAGCCCCAAGGATACCACTGCCGACAGCGACAAGGAGACGGTCGAGAAGAACCTGGACGGAATGCTGTAGAGCTCTGATCTGTTAAAACGCTCCAGAGGTTTCCCAGTGAGTCTGTGTGTCTCAGGTACGCATTTGAGAAGAAAACAAAAAAAGAAGTCGTCTTTGGGGCCCTTTACCCTGTTTTGTGGTGTTTCTGTGTGTGTAACCTCCATTAACGTGGTAAATTTGTTTTATCTGACACTCTGGGGAATGTAGCCTCATAAAGGTCTTATTTAGCTGTATCTCCACATTAACATACATTATAAATTGAATATACTCAATACTAAAATATATATATTAAAAGATGTATATATAGTTGATGTATATTCATTTATGGTTTGAGAACCTTCAATGATGTCAAAAAGATCTTTAAAGAAAAGGCAGCACGACTGGAGAAGGTAGCATTGGGTGTCATTCTGATTTTATATACATATATATATAATTTTACCCCTTTTCTTTATCCTATAAATTTAGTTCTAAATCACCATGAAGAATGGTGGTAGTTCCTTATGCCTTTTATTTGTGTATCATGTGAGAATATGTTCTGAATGATGCTGTTCTTTGATTGTTTAAAAATTGCACTTTTTTAAAAAGTTTTTATTTGTATTATATTTATTTATTTATTTATTTATTTGTCTTTCAGTATCTTTTTAAATTAAAGTAACACTTTACATGAAGTTTTTTTCCCCTAAATAATTTTTACAATTAGTTAACACTAGTTAATTTAGGTATCGTACTAATAATTAACATAATTTATTTAATTAGGCAATTAAAAAAAAAAGTTTCTACTATTAATTTAAAATTTAACAAAAAAGTAGTATCTGTAGAAATTAACGGTAACAAAGAATAACAAATGTTGTAAAAGTATTATTATTGATCGTGAATTCATGATACACATCTACCTAATGTTAACTAACTGAAAATTATTGTGAAGTGTTACAGAAATTAGTTTTACGCACTAAAGGGAACTTTTACGTACCAGCCTGTTCAATGAACTACAGGAATTTCCTGCATTTGATATATACGTGCTTAATGTCAATGAATGCAAATTGTAAATTGTCACCAACAATAATTTACGACACTAGATGGACCATTTTCACCTGTATGTTAATTATACTACAAGAATTTCCTGTATTTGCTATCTATATAATTTAGATATAAAAAGTGCCATCAAAATTAATCTCAAAGGCCATTTTTATACCTGCCTGTTCACTGTACTACAAGAATTCTCTGTATTTGATACAATGTTAACAAATGGTTACAATGATACTTTAAAGTACTAGAAGGACCATTTCCCGTCCATTGTACTGCAAGAATTTCCTGTATTTCTTACCCAATTAATTTTTTGTTTATTAACATTAGTGAAGTATATCGGTGAACTACAGGAAACTAATGTTTTTGTTAGCCAGTTACAAAACTAATGTTAACAAATTGAAAGTCATTGTAAAGTGTTGCAGAATTGCTTTAAAACGGCTAGAGGTAAATTTATTACCTGTCCGTTTATTGAACTTTTTCCTGTATTTCATATCTGTCTACTGAACTAATGTTAACACAAACTTATTGTAAAGTGTCACCAAAAGCACTTTAAAGCACTAGAAGGACCGTTTTCATGTTAATAAATTAAATGTACTACAGGATTGAAACTTTTGGGGAAAAAAAATCAAAAAATGCTTCAAAAAAGACCATGTTCATTCATTGTACTACAAAATTTCCTGTAGTTCATACCAATATATTTAGTATTGATTATAGTAAGCTTCCATTTATTAACGATAATGACAATTTTCAATGTACTACAGGAATTTCCTGTATCTGTTAGCCATCTACCTAACTAATGTTAACAAATGGAAATTTGTTGTAAATTGTTACCAAAATTACTTTAACACACCAAAAGAACAGTTTTCACACCTGACGTTGCGTTGCACTACAGAAACTTCTTGTAATTTTGAACAGGTAGTGTTTTCCAATACTTGAGCGTAATAGAAATCTTACGGCAGTCGTTTAACGAATAATTGTGCAAAACGAACCCAAGTAAAATCCAAACTCGACTGCAGTGTCACCTATGGTTCTTCTGCGAGAAGTTTAAATCCAGGATGTGAAAATGCATTTGTTGTGTGATTTTAGTTTAGTGATCATATGCAAAAAGAACCAAGCAAAACTAATTAATTTTCCATTTTATTCTCGGTACATGATGAAATGACAAGTGAAACTGAAAGTCAAAAAACAAACAAATATGCACTGGAATTAACGCAGACTGCTGTACTCAAAATGCAGTCTAAACATGTCCCGTCAGTTGGGTATATAACTTCATAAACTGTTGGTTTCATGACTAGAAGCACATGTTTAACGCAGAAAAGCACAGGGATTGTTCTAATGTACAGTACGGAAGACAAAGAGACACACGTAAACTTGAATAACCTCCAAAGCTAAGTCGATCTGAACTTCTGTGAATATTTTCTAGTGGGACACTACGGTTAAAGTATTGTAAATGTGTTTTGTAGTAAGTGTGTGTGTGGGTGGATGTACATGATTAACTTTGGAAATTTTATTTATTGGAAAAAAAATAGAGGCAAGAGACTCAACAGTACAAACAAAAGTAGGTCACTGATCGTATTCATATCCGTGTTCCATTTCCTTGTCGCATTTGTCGTAATTTCTTGATTTTGAGTAGAATGATTTTTTCTGCATTTGTTTATTACTGCTATGAATGTATTGCATTGTTGTTGTTGTGATATTTCCTTTTCATTTGCTTTTATGAACTATGCTGTGGATGTTTTAGATTTGTTTAATGTAAAAGATAATGATCGATATATTCTACACAAGAAATACTAGATAAAAACAATAAAGACTTTGAACATGTGTAGCTTTTGATATTCATTTTTCTTATTTTGTAGCTGTACATGCATCGAACCGATATCCATTAAATGAATCTCAAATATATATATATATATATATATATATATTTTGGTAATTTTAAAACTTTTTTAACACGTTTTTCACACGTTCGTACACAATACCTTTTCTTTCGCTAATGTGCCGTTTGCGTATTGTTGGACTGTGCCGAAAGTTTTTAAGGTGCACATGTTTAAGTTATTTCAAACGAGATGCATTCCCAAAGGAATAACTTTCTATTATGTCCAAAACAAATGAAACAAAAACAAATATTCCTCTGTAAAATAAAACACAGCAGTAAAATCCAGTGCATAAAGTGAAAAATGACAACATAAACTACATAAAGTGAACATAACACTAACAGAGCACCAGCAAGTTAAGGAAAATATCAAGAAAACTGGTCTCTTTTTTTTTTTTTTACACATTAGAAACATCATAATTCTTTCTGGATGAAACTTTGGGGTGTTTTATCCCAAAACCAAACAAAAGATACTTAAGGATAGAATCCAAAACTTTCTTTCAGAAAAGAAAGCCTATTTTAGGACCAATATTTTTGTTGAAAACAAAGATTTTGTTGTGTTTTTGTTCATTATCATTATTTTCATAATGTATTTTACTGCAATTTAGTACTACAGTAATTTGCTGTGATTTGAATAGAAAAAAACAAGGCAGTATGACTGTGCTTATGTAATGTTCTAGAATTAAGTTTTTTTTCTCATTAATTTAAATAAATTATTAACAAATGATAATTAAAAAAAAATCTTAGTCCTAAGAATAGGTTTCATTTTCTTTACAGAAAATAAGATTTTGCAAAACTTCAAAATCCATCTAGCTTTTTTTCTCCTCTGTTTTCTATTACTTGGCATCTAATAATATGAAGTGCTATTCATTTTTCACTTTCTAAAAAGTTTTTTTGAACAAGTGCTGTGGTAACAGTAGCAGTACATTGGGGTTCGATGTCTTTATGCTATAGCTGACAGCATATACAGTGTTTTTCAAATAACGTTAGAATGAGAAAGAGGACAGCTAAACCAAATGGCTACACATCGACGATGTTACTCTTTCACTTGCGTTATTATAGAAAAAACACAGAATAAAAGAAACCTTTCTATTTTTTTCTGCATCGTCTGTCCTTAAGGTCACTTACTAAAGACTTAAGTCTGAGTGCTGTGGACAAAAAAAAACACAAAAAACAGAGTCAGAATGTATTTGTGTTACATTTATATATACATAGGAATAATAGTAATAGTACTCTACCTCAAAATGTATCGAATTGGTGACGAATCGGTTCTAAAATAAAAAGAAATGGAGAATAAGAGCTGTTAATACTTAAGGTATTTCTTTAAATTATATTGTAAATGTATAATTATCATATTTCATACCATGCGCTCCAGCTCGCCGTAAACCTCAGGCGACATTGGCATGAGTGTGTCGTTATAGTCTTGCGACGGCCTAAAATTAAGAACGTAAAAAATATATTTGCAGTCCTATTTGGTTGCAGAGAAATTGCGTTTTAAAACTAATGCTTTTTTTTTGTTTTACTTCATCAGAAAGGTTCGAAATTTGAACATAAAAATGAACACAATTTATTTATTTTTTATTAATACGAGCATGATTCAAAGCGGTCAAACTTATGGTGTGCACACTGAATTTAATTATTTGCATGTGTGGATTACATACAAATTTGATGCAAAAATGCGAACAAAATGCAAATTTGTGCAAGAATAATGCGAATTGGATGGCGTGATTACCACAAATACATCAGCATAACGCCATTTTACTGTTTGCAACCAAAAAATACCACAGTGGAAATGAACGGGATGCTAATTTCATCTAGTGGAAATGTTTGGTACTGCACCCAAACACGATCTTACTAGAAGCTCATTTTTGAGATATCGACCTCAAATTTGGAACGCACATCGTTTCGATTTATGTCTTTGATTTTCATGCAGTTTTAGAGTAAAATATGTTTTAAAATATATATTTTATTTCCTTTTCAGGTCTATAAGAATAAGCATAACTCTTCCATAAATATAATTTCATTCCATAAAATGTACTAAAAATACAAAATATTAAATAAAATAAAAAAAACATTGAGGGTTAATATAGACTTACAATTCAGAGACTGAGATGAGAGTGGTGCTGATGTAGCCCTCATCAGACTTCTTATCCACATCCATTGGTTCTTGCTCTGGATAAACGAAAGTATATCTTTAACATATTTAACACATTTATTCATATTTGACATAGTTCCCAACTGTGTGTTTCTTACTGTCGGTAGGTTTGGAGTAGTATTTTTTGAAGCCCTCGTCTTTGGGTAAATTGGGAAATAGGAAGCGCAGAGGATTTTCTGGGACGTTGTCAGCCGCCATCACGCGATAATTGCGAATGATGTCAGGAAGAGAGACGGCGGAGAGTTCCTTCTTTGTGTAGGGCTCCACGGAGCGAATCTGTGGCTCTTCTAAACAAATACAACACAACACCAAACCCAAGTAATGAGCGACCCACATCCAAATCCATGTCAGCTGTTTTTTGGACGTTTTGATATCAAGACCAGATACATTTGTTTTATTTAGTCCTTTATTTTTCCTAGAGTGAAGGAACATCTCACCGTTTGCGTCGTGTTCAACCCAGCTGAACGTGATGGCTCCATCACGGTTGCTCTCGCTGAAGCGCAACAAAAATGTCCCGGAAGATTTGTCATGCAGCAGCGCTTTAGTTTGGTCTTTGGTCACAAAGCCCATTATACAGCTGTGAGAGAGAGACGGGGTTAAAAGATAATTCCATTATGAAAGCTTATTACTATAAGTTGTATTTTTTAGCTTAAATTTAATTAAAAACAAAAATGTTTTTATGTAGTTATCGACAATAAATATGGCAGCTGTCCAAAATGATCAGACCAAGGTGGATCAAGTGATCAACCATCTAAAACCATGTGTTGTTCTTAGTTGGGTTTTCCCAATTCAAGCATCTGGTTTCTTACCCATCGTCCCACAAACTCAGCAGATGTCTCTTTATCAAGTCCAAAATTCCTTCAATCCACAGCCAGAAGGTGAAGTTCTTCTCACTGCCAGACTACATTAAACACAAGACTCAAATCAAATTACTTCTAAACAGAGGGAACTCAATGCTGATTAGTAAAAACCAAAATCTTGTGTAGGCCAACCTTGCAGAATTTATTCCAAGGAATCTGAGCTTCAGGATTCATCATCGCTTTAGGTCCTGTGGGCCCAAGTTCAAAAACGTGTGCATTTAATAAACCTGCTCCAAGAATCAGTCGCGGTATGAAGTAAGTGTGTCGTACTCACCGAGGAGTTTGGTACCCAGCATGCTTAACTGGTCTTGATTAAGACCCCTCTTGGTGATGGAGGAGAACTGCCAGCTCAGCACCTCTGCGAGATGCCCCCACGTGGCTGAAGGAGGATTCACGAAGAACGAAAGGTTCTGGAGAAGGAACAATCAAAGAAAATGGAAGTTCAAGGCAAGTCAGAACCTGTGGAAAAGCCTCCAGAAGTTTGTTTTGTGATGCATGTAGAGCTCATATCTTATTTTTTATATAGCTCATATAATATACTAAACCATTAGTGTTGAAGAGGACTTCACTTTTATTTTTATATTATATTATATTCACTTTTTTTTTATTTTAGATTGGTAAATATGTGCTATTTCCTTTTTTTTGTTCTTGTTCTTTTTCAAAAATTTATATTCAAGTTTAATTCTTTTTTTTTTTTAACTTTAATTTTTTTGCCAAGGCAACACTTCCAAGAGTTTTTTTTTTTCTTTTTATCTAATATTTATATTTTTATTATTCATTTCATTTCATTCTATTATATATATTTTTTAATTAATTATTTTATTTCAGTTTTACTTTATTTCTAACTTACTTTAATTCTATTTAATCCTTTTTTAATCTGACATTTTTGTATTTATTTTGTTTTTGTCATTTATGTTTGTTTTAGTCAGGGTTTTTTTCCCAGTTAGTAATTTTAGTGCTTTACTTTAAAACTGTTTTTAAAACATATTTTTATTTAGGTTTAATGGGTTTTATTACAGTTATTTTATTTCCAGTGAGTACATTTAGTGCCTCATTGTAAATCTTAAAGACAAGGCATCCTTTCTTGTAAATTCTTTGTTTTTGGTCAAATTTTAGTGTAATTTTCAGCCATGTTCATAACACTAGTGTTGAAGAGGACTTACCTTTGGCTCAGCAGTCAGCATGTTGTACCACATGATAGAGGCCCATCCACTAGGTAGCTGACTGACGTTGGAGATCACGACTATTGGCAGAGATGTAGTCTGGAGATGGAAATAGAGAAGAAAGTGGATGATGATCATGATTTGGTGCCGTTTATGTTTCTAAACTCTCTGAAGGATCTTCTGACCTCAAAGTTCATGACAATTCCACACCAGCAGAGCTCAGCCTCAAAGGTGATGGAGTGAAGTTCCTCTGTGACGATCAGCGGGCCCTGATGAATGTTCAAGACCAAATTTAACAAAAATGGCAGTTTGTGGTGGTGTTCTACCAAGTTTAAAGCATAACTGTGCAGAAGTAGAGATGAAGAACTAAACAAATAGAGGATTGCATTTCTGCTTGTTTCTTGCACAAAATGATTATATAACTTCAGAAGAATAGGAAAACTGAGCATAAAAGTTATGGATTACTTGCTTGATCACTTTCATGGGATTTCTGAAGGTTTTTATGTTCCAAAACAGAACGAAAGTCATGCAGCTTTGAAGCAGAATTTAACTTTTTAACTGTTTAAAGGCAAGAAACAAGAGATGTGTGCTTTTATTCTGCAAGGTTGCTTTAAATTGATCAAAAGTGATAGTAAAGACTAGGGCTGATGACAAAAGTTAATCGCATCCAAAAATAAAAGTTTTTGTTTACATAATATATGTGCACTGTGTATAAGACCAATATATAAATACACACACGGTATATATTTTGGAAATATTTCAATGCAAATACATTTCTATATTTATATTCTTTGAAGTTTATGATGTATATAATTTATAAACACCATTTTTCTTAAATATACACATGCATTTGCTTGTAATTATATCTAAATAAGTATATACAACACACATACATACACACACATATATATATATA
>JAUYWG010000060.1:3755689-3772203 GCA_034779775.1 Enteromius afrohamiltoni | reverse complement strand
TGTTGTGAAGCAGGGTTGTATGAAAAACTTATAGGACTGCGGCCCTTGAGGACCAGGGTTCCCCACCCCTGGTTTAGAACTTCCGTCATTTTGAGCGGAAGCAGAAACACTCTTTTTAAATGCAAATGAGCTACGAGTCCCCGCCCCCTGTTCCAGAACAGCTCTGAACGTCGTGTTTATCGCGCTGAAATCTTGCCTTTTTAAACCATGTAAGTTTAAACTTCTGATATAAGGTTTTCTGACTGCACATATGAAGGACACGGACAGAAAGCGGCTGTCAAATGCATGTGAGTACCAAACAAAGCTCTCATTCACGCACAAGTTTACATTAAAACACACCAGTTACAAACAGTTGGTAAATAAGGTCTGTGACGATTACCAGCTGGGAAATAAACAGCACGCTTACATTAGATACGTGTGGCAGCAGCAATGTAAGTTAGAGTACATAAATTAATAAACCGCCTGCTCTCTCTTGTCTCCTCTGAGGCTTTCTTAGCATGTTTTGCTCAAACTTTTGTCATGGCGTTTGAATTGGTGATGTTACACCGTGACCGCTGTCGCTTGGAAAATGAAAATGATGACGTCTTGGGTAGAAACCTAAGGCGCGGTGTTATTATAATGAGATCAGAGGCTTGCAGAAAAAGGCTTACTAAAACAAATTTACTGAGTTAATTGTTTTCATGTTTCTTTGGTTGCTTGCTGAATGCACCGGGACCTGGACAATTTAGATTTTCATGATAAATCACCTTTAAAAATTTGTAAAAATCTTTTTTTGTTTTGTTTTTTTTAAACTTGGATAATAGTTATACGTTTCCTGAGCAGCAAATCGTTGTATAAGAATGATTTTTAAAGGGTCATGTTATACTAAAGACCGCAATAATGATGCTGAAAATCCGCTTTGCATCACTGTATTAAATTACATTTTATAATCTATTTAAATAATAAATAAAAAAAATTAAATTGTAATAATATTTCACAGTATTACTGTTTTTACTGTATCCTTGGTGAACTGAAGAGGCCTTTTTCAAAAAACATTTCGAACTTACCTCACTTGTTCTGTTTCCGGTAACTTTCTTCTCTTTCAGTTGCTGTGAAGTAAAACGAATTTTGTTACAGTTTGTTTACTGTTTGACTTAATTATTATTTTAAACTGGAGATATACTATAATTTGCTATGGTTTTTTTCTTTTCGTTTTACCAAATGTCGAAACTCTGCTGCCATCCCATTGGATTCCTCCATGTTCATCACCTTCATGGCCGTTCCCAATATGTTGAACATGCGAAACCTAAAACGAGAGCATTTAAAAATAAGTGTCGTTTTCATTTTTAGGGTAACTATATTTAAACTGTAAATTTAATACATAATTTAAACTGTATATTTATTCTGCAAATAAGGAAGTTATGCAGGACACACCCTTTCCGTTTCTCAACGATATCCCTGAAAGGTGAAAAGAGACACATTGATTTTTTTATGAATGTATGCTTATCTACAAATGCCAACCACATGATTAAATCATTAGTATTTTATTAAATGCGTATACTAAATGACTAAAACATTTCCTCTATCATTTATGGTTGAATTGGAGTATGTACAACACTCACTTGTCGAAATGCACCTTCACCCGGACAGTGTGGTTGAACTCCTGAAGTTTTATGAGCAGCCTAGACAACAGACATTGTGTGATTCATCATTCAACAAGTGAACACTATCTGGCCTTCAGTTGCAGAGAAATGTGAATCATCTGCAGTGTGTTTACAGTTACCGTAATTTGAGGGTGAACAGAACACCCGTCTTCAGCACCAAAGGTCTTTGTAGTTGGGTAGGCATGCATGGCTGTCGCTCGACGACCATTGAGCTGAAAAAATAGACAACAATGATTCATTGTCAGTGACCCTTTTTAGCGGTGGTGTATTAAGCAAAGTAGGTTTCGTACTTTGTGATGAGTTTTTTGATGTTCAGCATGATCCTGTCTTCCAGAGTGCTTTTGCTGAGGGTGATGGGATCATTTTCGTATGTAAATTTCTGTTCCAGCTCCAGAAGTTTCTTGAGCTGCTGCCTGAGCTGAAGCAGAGATTCTCCCAGAGAAGTAAACCTGAAAGGAAAAAAAACGCAACAAAATAATATGATTTAAACGTGATTTTGTAGAACCCAAGAATGCGATTTGGCAAAATTGTCACAAATTGACTATATTTCTGTGTAGTTTTGCAAACAGAAATGGACTACGAAAGTTTGTGCACAAAACAGTCCATTGTCAGTGCTGTGCGAAATAATCTATATTTATGTACTGTCAATATATGTTTAATATTGTTAGTATTTCCATGAAATTTTGCCGGCAGAAAAAGTTCCATTAAATTTTCTGAGTAAAAAAAAAAAAAAAAAAGTACTTTTTTTTTTTTATTTTTTATTTTTTTATTTTGCAAGCAGAAAGAGTCAGTAAACTTTTGTTCGTGAAAAACGTCAATATATTTGATGTCGTCAATTTTTTTTTAATTAAATTTCGTGTAAAATTTTGTTCGCAAAAGAAAAAGAAAAATCCATTATATTGGATAGTCGATATTTAAAGAGTCAAAATATTTATGTACCGTCAATATTTCTGTAAATTTACACAGGTAGAAAAGATTTAGAAAGCTTTCCGAACATAAAAGACCCAATGTCAACAGTGTCGCAAAATTATAACCATTTACATGTTTCCAAAAATTTCATAAGCAAAAAGGAAAACTTGAACGTGTGTAAAATCTTTCGAAAATTCCAGATTGTCTGAGATTTTGCTAAAAATATATAAAACATTGGTATTCGCAATCATCTAGACAAATCAAGTGAATAAAAATACATATTGTACAGTCCAAATTTAGAATTAAAATATAAATATGAGAAATATCCGTTAGCTTTGACAGTATTTAAAGATCTTGAAACTATTAAAATTGATTGTCATGACATAAATTATATTCTGTTGATATTAATGTTCTATAGCCAATTTTTTTTTTTTATTGTATAGTACTCCTATAAAAAATCTATGGTTAGGAAAAAATTTTTTATAAATTAATTTTGTGGTTTGTGTTTGTTACCAGTTTTGCAGCGGGTCCAAGCAGACGTTGGTTAGTCCACCGATGCAAGCCATCTGTTGGCGGCGCTTCCATTCAGCCAGTTCTGTTGGAATTAGCTCAAAGACCAACGGCTCCGAATTGTTTAACACCTCTGACATCTGACTGATCACTTTCTACAGGGACACAAAAAAGATTGAAAGTAACCGCTTCTCTTCGCTAACCAGTTAGCATTACAAAACCGGAAAATGCCTTGGAAAACTAATATTCTCACCTTTCTTGTGTCGTTGAGTTTCATAAACATGGCACGGATAGTGAGTCTCTCGCGATTCAGATCTTCCTTTGAGATTGTTCCGTTCAGTTCCTCTGATGAACAGAGGAAAGCAAGTTTTGGTATTTGAGAAAAAAGGAAAAGCTAGTATTGACTTGAGGTGCGATGACCATTGTTAAACAAATTATCACAAGCAAATTTGACTTCGTCACATTCACTGATGCTTAACAAATTTTCGAGAGTGAAATAAGCAATACTAAGACTCAGTACTTGCTAAGAAAAACTAGCTAGTTCTAATTTGAAGTCTGGTAGAATTTACCATCGTTCAATAAATATTTGCAAGCAAAATAAGCATGAGTTTCGGTACTTGTTCAAAATTCGTATTTATTATTGTTGCAAATTTTCCCAAGCGAACTAAGAAATACTGAACTTCAGTACTTGAAATAATTGCTACGTCTGACTTACAGTGCAACACATTACTATTGTTGAATTGTGAACATAAGCAATACTGATTTTCTATACTTTTCAAATAATTGGCTAGTTCTGACCCAAGGAGCGGTTACATGTAATGTTGCTAAACTTTCACAAGTGAAATATAAGTTTCAGTACTTTCCAAAGAAAAAAGCTAGTTCTGACTTAGGTTGTCACATTGTTGGACAAATGTTTGAGAGCAAAATAAGCAATACTGAGTTTCTAAAGGTTTTCAAATAAATAGCGATTTACTGAGTTAAATATGCAACACTTAAGTCTCAGTACTTGCCGAAAAAAAATGTCTAGTTCTGACTTTAGATGAGGTGATATTTACCATTGTACCATTTCTACCAACAAATTTTCACAAGCAGAATAAGCAGTATTGAGTTTGGTACTTAAAAATAATAAGTAGCTCTGACTAAAGGTGCAGTTATTTCCGTTGTTTGGCAAATTTTTGTGACCAAATTTCAGTACCTGAAAAAGTCACTTCTGATTTGAGGTGAATAAGCAATACTGAGTTTCTGTAGCCTAATATGCTAGTTCTGACACTTACCATTTAAAAAAACAGGACCAAAAAAAAAAAATCTTTGGGTAAAATTTGCAATAATTTTGCAACTAATCTCAGAACCAAAGGAATGTTTGACAAATTTTCGAGACTTTAAATAAGCAATACTGAGTTTCTTTCTAATAAATAGCTAGTTCTGGCCGAAGATGCTGTCACAGTTCTGTTGTTCATTAACAACAACTTTTCACGAGCAAAAAAAGCAATACATTTGATTTCATTCAAATTTATGTGACCACACACTTAAAGTAGGTTTTTTTTTTTTTACTACAAATACGGCATTTTTACCTCTGCTTTGTAGAGTTTTGCTCTTGAAGTCGTATTCATCTTGCTGGTCCTCTAGGTTTTTGATAGTCTGCTCTGTATCCTGAAGGGAAATTTGAAAAAGATGTTTTACACAACTTTTCAACGAGAATTAAGACATGGATTGCGATAGTTTTGGTGTACATCACCTGTACTTTAATCTTGATGTCTTTCACCCTTCCATCCATTTCTCGATGTTTCTCCACGATCGTGTCATTTTGGGTGTTATCGGCTCGTTTCTGTGATTAAAATTATATATATATTCCATTATATGGAAAAGAGCAGCTTGGACAATATTGCGAAATATCTCCTTTTGTGTTTTGCAAATAAAAGGAAGTCATGGTAATGTGAGATAAATAGTTTGAACTTCTTCATGAAAATGATTTAGATAATGATATAAATGGCATATTCTAATTCACTGTGTTCGTGTTGGAAATCAGTCCTTGTGTTTATTCATTCCTGACCTCTGACACATGGGCGCATGCCAGAATCTTCCTCTCCTCGCTGAGGTTCCTGCTGATGATCATCGCCATGGAGACCGGATCATCTTGGAAGAGGCTCTAAAACACAAGGTCCTCAATTGGTTGCATGTTGCAACTTGTCTTTTCTGATCTGTTTGTTGCCAAATGATTCAGAAGCTGCCACACAATTAAATAAAAGGAAATGATTGTGTAGCCAGTTGCAGACAGGCACCTGCAAGTTCCTCTTGATCTTGCGGATGTTGTGCTGATTCAGGAAGTCTTTCTCCATTGCGAAGCGGCTGTGTTGGTGATCCAACTGGGTCAAAAGATCATGAAACCTCACGGTGGCCAGAGACTCGTTCTCCACGTTAGCAACATGGTCCCTTTAAGAGAACGGAGCATTCATACCAAATTAAGCTGAATCTGGTTTAAATTAGATTTTTAACATGATTAAATTAACAAGTTTGTGCAGTATGTGTTTGGCAATACAAATCAACAGTTTGTGTTGCACTGATTCTTGTTCGTCGTATTGAACAACAAACACTGCAGAATTTCCCCTTTTGTTGCCCTCACTAGCTCTGAACGACCCATGATGCTGTTTATAGCATGTAACCACAAGTTAACTGTGTGCTGAATATCGTTTTTTTTGCAAGATGTCATATTTGAAGTAACTTCATCTGAAGTTTGTTTATTAACCTCTTGTGATCTTTCCATGGAGGCCTTGTGTACGGTTAACAGAATAATTGATATTCTTATTTAATTTATAAATTATTCTAATCATTTATCAATTGAATATAAATAGAATCTATAACATAATTCAAATAACAATATTATATAACTTTTGGAAAAAAAAAAAATATATATATATATATATGCAGTTAGAAAGTAATAATTTTTTCCAGTTTTAAAATTAATATTATAATGACCTTGGAATCATATTTTTGAATATTTAAAATAAAAATAAAGTAAAAATGTATATTAACATTTTATTCAATGATCATTTAGTGTTCATTAATATTTGTAAATATTAACAATCTAATTGCATTTAAAAACAATATTAAATATTTTCATTTTTAATTATATTTTCAAAAATATGAATGTACTTTTAAGAATATTTCTTACAATTTTCATATTTGAATAATATATGAATAACTACATAATGAATAGTGTTAAGAATCAACAGGTTGCCTCGTTTATCATTATAATACTTGCAGAAGGTTGTGGTTATGTGTTTGACAGGTGTAAGGAGATAAAATGGTGGTTCAGACCAGTCGTGGCTTTCTATCCAGCTGCTGAGGTACTGTCGTATAGCCATCGGAAAGCTGTCATCGTAGAGTTGGTCAACCTGTTCCAAAAAATTTGAATCCAGTTGTTGAAGCTCCAACCACTGACTCATTTCTGTAACTCTGTGGGCTGAGAGTTGTTATAGTTGATGATGAGCAGGCCACAGTTTCACAAGCAGAGTTCAACAGCACTTCTCTGCAAGATGATGAGATTTCTATCTCAAATTAATAGCTCGTTACATCTTGAGGGTTTTATGTGTGTGTGTGTGTGTGTGTTGTGCGTGTTTCTAACTTAGCAGCTATTTACAAACTTAATAAACCTTTTGTATAAAAAGCTCATTAAATAAATAAATTATTATTTGTATTATTACTATTTTTAAAAATGCATGTTTTGCATGCCTAAGTGAATGTGGATGCTTTATGCTTTAAGACAAACAAGATATTCAATATTTCAGGTTTTATATCGTTCTTACGAAAATACGTTAATTTCAAGCTTAATTAATACCAGGACAACAATAATAAAAATTTGAATATGCATTCTTTCTTGCATTAGCCAATAATGTAAACATTATATTGCGTTACAAGCCAAATACGATCCCTTTTATTAAGTCTGTATATAATACTTATATTATTTTTAACGCTTAAAAACTATATACGTGTAGAGTAGGATTTGGAGATACTGATATTTGTATAAATATATTTTAAGACTTTATAAACCTGTATTGTATTTATATAGTGTTTTTTTACTCCGACAGCTAAGTTAGGCGTGCGTGCGCGCGTGTGTGATTTTTTTTTTTTTTTAATAATAATAATTAAAATAGTAATAATAATAATAATGCTATATTGCTCGATAGTTGTTGTTACTATTATTAGATCCCATTATATTGTTTTGCCTGCATTCATGAGGGCCACATGTAAACTGCATTAGAGTTTACATATGACCTTATTACATTACATAAGGCCTTTCATGTGTTTCCATTGCGTTCATAATAGCAGAAATCATCCAATAACATGTGAAATCTAATAATTACATGTGACGTTATTGTTTTTAAGGATAATATCAAGCTTTCATCAAACGTGAGGTCAAAACTTCCTGTAAAATTTCACGCAGAAAAAAACAAACGCGGAAATTAAAGTTATTATTTTGTAACTCACCTCCAAAATCTATCCGAAAACTACGAATCCACGGATATATTTAATTTGTCTTCCACAGCAGCAGAATAACGCGGAACAAACAGGCCAGCTCCCTGTTATTGTCGATTTTGTTGTTGATTTCCCAGCAGTCTTTCCAGTAGACGTCCGACTCCTTTCAGCGCGAGGAGCGTGCGTGTCTGTGTTTGAGCGACAGCTGGATGAGCCAATTAGAGAGCCACGTTTTGTTCGCGACGTCTGCACTAGCCAATCGGCGCGGCTGGGCGTCGTTTATGACGCAAGGTGGAATTTTGGAACAGACGTTGTAACGCAGCCCACGTGATTTATAAGAAACTGAAAGTCTGAAAGTGCGTAGTAGCTTAGAGAAAAGGTGCTTATTTCATCACCGCGTAAAAACTGGGAGAAATGCACGTTATGATCTCTTTTTGTAATTTGGTAAAAGAGACTCATTTGTTTTGAGAGTAAAATGATGGCATAAGTGACAGGGCTGTAGGAAAACATGTGGACATATGGGGTCATTTAAGGTGAAAACGCATGAGCTTTCAATTTGCTGATTGTTTAGTTTGTATTATTACAACGAATGTTTTTTTGTATTTTATTTTATTATATATACATCATAAAAAAAATCTGGTGCAGCGCAACTAACCATATATTTTATTTTTATATATATATATATATTAAAATATATTAATATTACCGTTCAAAAATTTGGGGTCAGTAAGATATTTAATGGTTTTTAAACCATGGTTTTAAGATGTTTCTTCTTTTCATCAAGGCTGCATTTGTTGGATTTAAATTTTAAAATATATTCACACAAAAAACAGTTATTTTTAATGTTTTTTTAAATGTACAAGGGAAAAAAAATGTTTTTATGCTATGCTATCCTATGCTTAAGTATATGTATATAGAATATAATTAAGTTACTTAAAGTTGTCCAAATAAAGTTCCTAGCAATGCATATTACTAATCAAAAATTATGTTTTGATATATTATTTACGGCAGGAAAATTACAAAATATCTTCATATCTATCCCCCCCCCATTTGTTACTATTAAATCATTAAGCTAAATTATACGGAAAAACCTTTGCAATTAAACATTAAATTAACACATTTCTAAGTGCACTCATTGTCCTGGCGCCAGACTTCTACTGTTGTTGCCGCAAAGGGCCTCCATCCCACTGGGGAGCCCTCCAGAGAACACAATAACAGAAAAGAGGCTGTAGCTTCCATTAAATATGGGTTTGTTGCTTTTGAGCACCATAATGTGCTCCACATGCTTGAAATGGTGTCAGTGGTGTCACTCTGTTAAGGGTTACAAAGGGACAACAAAGAGGTCCTTTGAGGACACGAGAAAACAACTCAAGAGACATCGATAACAGACATTTTACTTGGCACATCAGATCAAAACTACAACATGATTCCATGCTAGTTCCATGCTTTAAAAAAACAACAACTCTATGTTCATCCCTAGCCTATGATATTATGTAGGATAACTAGTAATTTGGAAATTAAATCAATGTATTTTTTTTTTTTTTTTGAGAATATACATGCTTTTGGGTAATTGACGTGTTCCAGCAATGTGTAAAAAGCATTTAAAGATCATTTGTAAATGTAACAATTATGACCAGTTACAGCAATAAGAGTTTTCTTATCTATCTTATGTCAACTACCCATATGCTATGAAACTGCAGAATTCCTAAAGTCTATTGTTTGGACGTCATGTTGAGCGAGTTTCTGGATCAGCGTTCCTGTTTTTGGGTCACTGGGGGATAAGTGACTTTATATAAATAATCAACTATACAACCCCCTTTGACATTAATTTAAAACTTAAAAGCACTTTTTGCAATTTTTACATTCTGATATCAAGCTGGTAAAGCCCAACAGGTCATCTCTATGCTCAAATGCATTCACAGAGGAAGCCTTATACCTTCATAAACAAATAAAGTCTTGTCACCTTGGTACTATTGTCCTTGTGTGCAGAAGTCAATGAGAACGAACTATAAGAATTGGATAAGTTTGTTGGTTGGGATCCTGGTGTGGTCAATTGTTTTAGCAGGAACTATTTTGTCAGGGACAAGGTAAAGGTTATTTTCACTTCCCCTCTGGTCCAGAGCAATGAGGGCTTGCTTTTGTAGCTACTCAAGAAGCTCAAGAGCAGCCACAAAGGTCCACGACCATTGAAGGGATTTTTCCGTAGATTATCTGCTCACGGTCATTGAAATACAGCATGTTTATGGGTGACATTTTGGTGGGAGTGCAGCAGGGTCCTACGCTGCCCCGAGGGTTGGCCTTGTTGATGATGTGACCATGGGGGTACTTCTGCACACATTCGCCAGAGCAGTAATTGGCCTTGTACCGCTTGGGAGCAATTATCCAGTCCCAACCGAATTCCTCAAAGTCGACAGTGAGTGGATACCGGCAGCAACGTGACTCGGTGGAATGCTCATCGCAATCGAGGCCGGTGTCCCGTCTAGACCGCTTGCCGGAGTCTGATATCTTCACCTCCAGGAAGGGTTGCTGCAAGGGCGGGCGTAGGAACGATTAGCTAAATCATGGTCAGTGAAGTTCAAAGCTGCAGTTAACTTGATATTAATTGCAATACGGCCCAAACAAACATTACCAATCAAATCTATGTTCAAGCATAGTGGCTCTTTGTGGAGGTTGAACGTACCTTGTCCTCTGCCATTACTCTGAAAACTCATTAAGCCTTGGCAGGACCTACCAAGCCTGAATAAGATTTGACTGATTCAATGTTTAAACTCCACAAGGTGCACAAACAGTTTGAAAGCTAGTCATCTTTATGTTAAGGTAAGGTAAACTTTATCTCAAATATTCCTTTATCCACTAGACCAACAGTTCCCAAATGGCCCCTGGGCAATGCCAATTTTGCATATCTCCTTATTCATGACTTATCCGCTCATTAGTAGAGACGCCAAGACCTAAAATCAGTGCATAACTCAAGGTATATAGCCAAAATAGGGAACAGGGTTGGAAACCATTGCACTGGACTACTCTTGAGCCTTAAGGTGCCCAATCCTGTTCCTGGAGATCTACCTACTTGTGGAGTATGTCTAACCTGTCTGTAATCAAGGGCTTCTGATGAAAAATTTGTTGTTAATTACTCATACTTTGTTGTCTCCTAAAGACATTTGGACCTAAGTACCAATTCATGCATTGCCTTACCAGTCCTTCTTCTCCAGATTCTGTGGAGGTCACAGCCAGATCATTTCCATTTGCATCAAAGGCCTTAATTTCTATCCCAAAGTGACTCTCAGGCTGTTTGAGCCACAGCTGCAACAGCTGCTTCATGTTGATGTGCTGCCAGGAGTTTGTGCGGGCGTTCACGTCAATTTTTTGTGCTCGTATTCTTGAGTGGTTGCTCCCTTCAGACAAAGACCTCAGGTGAGATATCTGGATGAAGACTGTGGTTGGCTCCTCAGCTGGTCGGAGGTAGATCCAGAGCAGGGCCTTGAGGATGCTGTTAGGCATAATCTTCGGGCTCAGTGAGAACAAGCAACACTTAGGCATGCCCTCAAGATGGGTGAAGGCTTGAGCTGCAAGGTATTACATTTATTTAGACCATGTACACCTTTTTCACTTCTTAAATAAAAAGTGCAAAAATCGTACCTTTAGGGTAAGGGTTCCTCAAATCTCTCTTGGAAGGTCAATGCCCTGGAGACTTTAGCTCAAACCCGATCAAACTTACTCACCTTGGTTTTCTAGGGATCCTGAAGACCTTGATTAATGTTGGAGCTAAACTCTGCAGAGCATTGGCCCTCCAGTGCAAGATTTGAGGAACCCTGCTTCTGGAATACAAGATATTGTTACCAGGTTAGTACCCTTAAATGAACAATTTAGTATCTTATTTATATATTTCACAGTAGTACTTAAAGGGTACATATTTTGCTACTTTAATATACTAATATGTACTAATATGCACTTTTCAAAGGTAGATAAGATCGAAAGAGTAAACCAGCCCTAACAACAGAGCCGGCGCCAGACCATGACTAACGGGGGGGAACGCGACATCTAACGAGGGGGCATACAATTAGCAAGAATAACTTGCAAAAACAAGGCAAAAAAAAACAATACAGTGCAAGCGCATACTCATACAACTGGCATGAATGTCAGCTCATTTCCCGTAAAGAAAATCACAAAAATCAATATTACCAACAAAACAGATTTACAAGTAACACATTTAAGCGTGCATAAATAAAATAAATGCATTACCTTTTAAAAAATCTGAAGGGGGCGAGTGCGAACTTTATATTTATTTTCCTTTTTTTATTACATTAAAATTCATGGAACATTTCAATGCATCATTTATTTAAATTATTCTTGATATATATTAAGTGAATGAATCACAGCTGGCATCTCATCATCTAATCAATTCCCTCATAATTCGTACCCAATCAAATTCTCCCTTCTTTCTAGAAATATCCCTGCTTTCCCTTCATCTGCATCTCGCATCCCACGTTTCACGCCTTCCTCCGGGGGGCAGACGGAGGCTGAGCCGGACGCCAAACTCCTGCCCTTGCAAGGGTTCAAGCCACTAGGGTTCGGAGTCCGCCGTTCTCCCGTTCTCTTTAACTCTTAAAATGAATAAAAAATTGTTTAGGGGGGAGCACAACCACCTCTTTTGGGGGGCATGGCCCGCGAGTGCTCCCCCTTAACACCGGCACTGCCTAACAAGATGTTGCACCATGCCTAAACTATATTCAACTCTGCAACTGGGAGTACTTTTCTGCAGATTTTAGTTTGAAAATTCCAGGTAGGTATGTTTTAATCTATTTGGAACACAAATTTCCAGGAGCGGGGTTGACCATCCCTGCAAAGATTTGTCAAAATGCGATTGTTGCCACAGTCACTGCTACAAAATTATAATTCTAATTATTTATCTGTTTTTACTCTTTTTCTGCTGACACTGTTGGAAAATATGACTCACCAAAGTTTGATGTAACATTTATAGTGTAACTACTGTAGTTTGGCAGAGCCATTATTATCAAAGGCTAAATCTGCTCTGTATGTTTTCTATTGTTGCTCAGCTTTGCGTAAAACAAGGTCTGTTGACTTTGGCCATCTTCCAACAACAGCTGAATGAATGAACCATGTTCGGTTTATAGTCTAACCTTTCAGATAATACAATGGCCCTCTAATTGTATATATTGTACACTTAAGCCACACTTCAAAAAGTATGAATATTATTGCATTTCAATAACAAAATAAACAAAGAAGCATCTGCAAAAGATGGTCTAACTTTCACAGCTGTAACATACATTCTACGTGTGACTGTTGTGTCCTCATGCATTTGTGGCCACTATTTATTGCAGTGCATGTTGATACTTACATTCTGTTGCCATGGTAATGATGGTCTCACTGCTGCCTTGTTCCTCATCCTCACTAATGCCTCCGTTTTGGTCGTACTGATCCAGGAGCTGCTGCAGAGGAGGTGCCTTAGGTAAGAGTAGCTTGACCGTATCTCTGCTGATATTCGGAGCTTGTTCTAGACGCAGGATGCTCAAAATCTGAGACTTAATGGAGTGCAGGCGCATGAGTTTACTTTGCTGCCTAAACTGACAGGTCGTGCATTGGCCGTTGTCTTCTCCAGGTGTCACAAATGCTTGCGATGTAGTTGTTGCTGCTGCTGTTGAGCTCAAGACCTGACTGTGAGACCCCAACACACTCCAAAAGCTCAGATAAAGAAGGATAAACATTTTTTCTGACGCGTCCTTGCAGACGTTTACGCATTTGGGAATGGACAACCTTTATGCAATCTCTCCGAACAGCACTGGACAGATGTTCAGCCTCCCAGGCAGCTTTATACTTAAGATTCCCTGCTGTTAGATATTGTATGATTGGTGGGATTGATAGGAACAAGTCCAGATGAGACAGCACAGAGAGTCTCAGGGCTTTAGGTTTTGATTTGAGAACTTTCAGTTGTATTTGGTTTATTAATGCAATACCCTAAATATTATTCATTTAATAATTTGCAATTATCTGTTCAATTCTGATGCACCCAAGTAAAATTCAAAGGATGTTCTGAGTTCTTTTTAAAAAAATTTTATGTTGGGCCTAGGGTCTTAGGGGTATTTGCTGGTGTGGTAACTAGGTTATGTTGTTTTCAAAAGGTTCAACAGTGTTATATGTGGTTTAATAATATTTCTAGATGGTTCCTATGAGGTTGGGTGAACGTGATTTTACCGAGATGTTCCAGGATCAACATTCTTGTTGATACTGAAACAACATTCCAATCAACCAATCAGATTTGAGAGATTATTTTTCACTAAATATCTGTTTTAGGCTTATAATCAAGGTTAGGGGCTTCTACACCCTTGTTAATCATTATCTCCCACTGATTTTAGGGAATACATTGGTTGGGGTAGGGGTAGGGTTAGGGATAGGGATAAATCTATTTTTTTTTGGTCAGCAATCTTGATCCAGGATCAACAAAAAATTAGACTGATAGAGAGAATTCTAGACTGTTGCTATGTAATTGCTAGGGTATTCTAAGTGTTCCTTTTATAATGTCATCATGATGTTGCTTTAGTGTTGTAGTTAATGTTATCAGTGTTGAGAAAGTCCTTGCAATTAGGTTACAGATTTAAACAGACTAGAGCCCTGCAAGGGCCTCAAATTTAGGCCCCGGCCCTGGCCCGAGAAGCTCAGGCCAGAGCTCGGCCAGTGTCCGGCAGCTTATCAGAATTACCAGCCCGACCCGAGCCTGTCTTTTTCCCCTTCTACCAAACGTCTTATACTGCTGTTTCAGCTGTTAAAATAGTGCAGTTTTGAGTGTAATGGCAGAATGATTATATTTTGTTCAGTTTTTTATTAAGCTAATTTAGACATTTTTTGTTTGTTAAATATAAGTTTGTGTTTTTTACGAAGCGGCCAGCGGCAGACAATGAGCTGATCATAAAATATGACAGATCAATTTAGCCTTCTCAAATCATCACCACAAAAAAAAAAAATAGCCTTCGCCTTAATCTTGTCTGGTAAAGGTAGGAGTAATACATCATTCAGAACTGTAAAGGGTCTACTTTTACTTGTGTGCACTGACAGTAAACCTGATTTTATAAAATAAAGAAAACAAGCGCGTTCTGCCGTCTCGTCTTGAACAGGAGCTCTTCACAAAATGAGCCGAAACTCAGCCAATAAGGCATGCTAAATGTAGCTTTAAATTACCACTTAACGAGAAAAAAAATTGAAAACAAAAACTAATCAAATCAAATGAAATATGTTGTTTCTATGTTGTTTGTGAAAGGTTTGTAAAGTGTTGTTCTTTTGCATACACATCAAATGCGATAAGCATTACAATTGGGGAATACACAAAGCGTTTCATCTTAAAGAGGCAAACAGACAGAGGAAGTGCTCGAAATACCAAGTCTCAGGCATTGTTCAAGCTGCTTTTATTTTACATTTAGAATGAACTCAAATAGTGTCAAAAGAGATGAGTTTTTAGCTGTTGCTGAAAGATTAACAGATCAAAAATCAAGAAGCCAAGATCAAACCAAACAGGAAAGCTGATTAACATCTGTGGACTTGAACTTGAAAAAAGGTGTATTGATGAAACAAAATGTCTTCTGATGTTCATTCATGTTTAGTACATACTACTAAACAACTAAAGAGGAAGCAATGTTGAACTGAGGTTCTACACTCAAAAAATAGCTTGTTGATCTAACTTAATAACATTTTGACACGTGTGTCACAAATGACAACTGTGTAAAAAACTAAAGATTTGTGTTGGTTAAGCTTATTTTATTCAAGTAAACTGAGCAAACAACTAGAATCTTTTTTTTTGAGTGGCAGTGACACTTCACAACACATTAAAGGCATAGTTTCCCCCAAAACTATAATTCTGTCAATAATTACTCTCGTGTCATTCCCAACCTGTAAAGACAAATTAAGATATTTGATGAATTCTGAGAGCTCTCTGATGTGACATCAGTGGTTCAAGCTCAATTTTCAAAAGCTACACAAATACTTTTGTGTGCAAAGACGAGAAAAATTACTTTATTCAACAAATTTGTCTTCTTGGTGTCACCCTATAGCACCATTTTGGAGAGTATCGTGTATGTATATAACTTATGTACTCGGATATGTTGTTTACATTCATCAAGACTGTCTTAATGGGGTTCCGAAGGTCTTCCAGGTCTTCCCACGACATGAGGTTGAGTACTTAATGAAGACAGAGCCACATAACTGTATTTATTATTTGAATTTCTTACAAAATTTGAAAAAATACAAAATTCGAAAGCTGCCATTTTGATTTAAACAAAAAGTAAGCTGCTCTGTCTTGTCTGCCTGCATATTGCCAGTGTCGTCTTTTCTCTGCCATGTATTTGTCACCGTGTGAGAACACAATCAATTTGTAGGACATAGCAAAAGGAGGGCGGTCTTTGCAAAGGGTCAATTCAGTGGGTGTTCTGGGTAATCATTTCATTTCAGCATGCTATAGCTTAGTTGCTGAGTTGTTCTAAGACGTTTTAAGTGTGTATCCAAGTGTGCTTTATCCAAAATATTTGGATAATAACACCGCCCTTTTTATATTGAGGAACAGGCTTTCTTCACATTTGGACCATAGTTATAGCCTGTAGCGTTGTGTAACCCTAACCCTAACTCTTTTTTTTTTTTTTTGCATACCTAAAGATTGTTACATTACAAAAACGTCATTGATTACATTGTCACTCGCTTTATAGTTACATGGACGTGGCAAGAAAGCTGTTTCTGCATTGTCTACTGTGCGCTGCTTGTCTGCGCAATCCTTGCTGCTATTATCCTAAGATATTTTGGAGGACTGGCAGTGTGTTGAAAAGTTGTTTTCACGGTATATGCTTGAAGCTAGAATGCTGGTTTAAACTGGTCCTTTTCTGATTTAAGTTGGTCCTTTACTGGTTTATGCTTGTCCTTTTCTGGTTTAAGATGGGTTTTGTTTTGGTTTAAGATGGTCCTTTATGGTCCTTTGCTGGTTTA
>JAUYWG010000060.1:3739047-3752822 GCA_034779775.1 Enteromius afrohamiltoni | reverse complement strand
ATATATATATATATATATATATATATATATATAGTATATATAGTATATATAAATGATATATATATATATATAGTATATATAAATGATATATATAAATATATAAAAATGTATATATATGTGTATATAAAAATACTTAAGTATTTTCTATATTATATATTTCATGTACATTAATAAAAATATTCTATTTTATTAATCTGTTTAAAAATATTTAATATAAATATACAAATATATAAAATACATTTACTAAAAGTACAATCAGTATATAAAAACATAGAGTCAGTATGAAATGTACGATAATTACAATACAATAATATATTATTATATTATTATTGTACAATAATATACAATAATATAAACAGAAATAATAAAATCATAATCTTCATGATTACCATAGCAGCGATTGCAGCAGAAACGGACCCTCCACCAGGAGCCGCTGTTCTGGCCCCAACACTGTGGACAAACTTGTGTAGAGACAGAGACACATGCCGGCCATCGTCCTGATTGTCCCGTACCATATACCTAAACTCAGCATCAACCAATCAGAAACAGTGCACCTGTTCTCATCACTGAGAAGCCAAAAAAAGAGTGCCAGTTATTTTCAGTATTGTGTCTTACTCTATGATTCTCTCCTTTGGAACAAATGGCCCCAAAGAGTCGAGTCCTAATTTGCTGATGACCTGACAGTAAAATGAAAGAGGAATTAAATCAGACCCCCTGCTGTGTTGAATGTTTGACCATATTCATTCTAACCCACCAGTCGGATTTTGTGCTCTTCTTCCACAACAAAGAGCTTTTCTTTTTGGATGTAGAAGTCTGCACAGTCCAGCATCGCCTTCAGAGGAATCAACCCGACTATCTGAGACCCCACCACTGGAAGAGTCAAATCCTGGACAGGCAGAACCAACACGAATCCCATGCACTTCTGATTCAATTTCAAATGTTTCTGCTTTGAAAGAGACTCACCTTGGCATCTCTACAGATCTCCTCATAGACCATGTGCATGGGCGTCACCTCAAAGTCCAGGATGTTGGTGGACACCTGAGCGAGGTTGGCCTCTTCCAGGTACCATCCCATTCCCTGAACCTTTCTCAGGAGGCCAGGCTGCAGCAGGATCATTCAGTTAATTAACAGGAACAAGAACTTAATCAAAACCTCAGGGAAGTGATACGACAATTATTCTCAAGTTCGAGATTTGACGCACACTGGAAACCTAGACCAACCCAGTAACGTCACACACACAGACACGCACACACATACCTGATCTTTCCCACGGCCCTGTTCTCTGATATCCAGCGCAATCCTGTGAGCCTGTTCCTTAGTGCTCAGGAGGTTCACGTTGTAGGCCACGAGAAACTTTCGAGCGCCGGTGACTGTGGCGCCCCAAGAAGGGACGAAGGTGGTGGGGCCGTATTCAGGGGCCCATTCACTCTTTTTTAACTGTGGAAAGAGGCCAAAAAGGAAAATGAATTTCTTTATCTTAAAGGGTATGAAAATGTTGTCATTAATCACATGCCCCTATGTTGTTTCAAACCTTTATTCGTCTTTGGGACACACATTTCCAGACACCAACAATTATCCTCAGATGGTCCATAATAATAATAATAGTGTTCCCCTACACCTCATTCCAATCACAGAGAAACCCCAGTGAAAAGGGTACAACTGTTTATACAGAATAGGTACGTTGCAAAGATAATATGATGACACAGCATTTTCAAATGATTGGTTCTTTATATGTCAGTTCAGTAACCATTTCTTCTCTCTTACTGGCAAAGCAAATTTGATTTTTGATTACCTCAGCTGGTTACCCAAATCATGAGTTCTTTTGGTTATTATTATTTTCAGACAGACCTAGCTGTCTGGTCCATATAATTATCTGTTATTGCACACTAACTAAAGTTTTGGAACCATAGACTGTAAAAAGAAATAAGATGGATGAAGAGAAATATGACAATCTTATTTTTCAGTCATGACGGTAAACCATGTGAACATGTAGCATAGGCTTACAAAGGAATATGGAAATGTGTGCAGATGTTCGACACTTGTACACTAAACAGTTTCAGCCTTGGCCAGTTTTGAGCATTTAAAACAGAATCCTTTAGCTTTGATGAGAACGCTTAGCATATGTGTAGCCCTACTGCCGAACACATTGAGAGCCATTGGGAGTGAGGCACTATCTTCAGCCTGAAGCTTATTCATTTCACTTTTTGTGTGAAAGGGCTTTTATATAATGCCAAAAATAAAACTTTTAATAAGTAAGCAAGCCCAGGCAACACAAAAATAAAGAAAAGAGTAACTGAATGCATAACTTTCTATAAAAAGTAGCTAAGGAACTCAGTGAGTCACTTATTCATGGAGTAATGTATTTTAATAGTTAGTAACTCTCTCCAACAATGCTAGAGTGTTTTATCCTTCACCAATGTTTTCACTATTTGTAAGTTATAAGTAATTTAAAAAAAGGCATTTTGAACAAGAAGATAACTTCAGGCGATAAAATTGCACCAGTGTCGCCACTTTGTGAGCAAACCAAATAGTTATAAAATTATAATAATAACGCGTTTATTTGTATACAGTGCCTTGAAAAGTTAATTCCCCAAACGCTTTGTACTTGATACAGAGTTTAAAAGAAAAAAAATTGAGATTATTATCGGAAAAAAGGTAAAATTTAGGTAAAATACTTTGACAGCTTTGAAGAGCTCAAGTATTTAAAGTGATGCTGCAGTGCGTGCTTATAATAAACAGAAAGTTACTGTACACTACTGTGGACACTAATATAGTTAGCGTTCTTGATGTAAACAAGCCGTAAGAAGAAGGTAAAGAGGTCAAGGATTTATGGACAACTGAGGTCTATCTGAGTTCTTACCTTTTCCTGTAATGCTTCGTATTCACCTGCACGGACAGAGGGAAGTGACCTTCTGCTCTCTTCTTTAGCTGCCTCTCCGTAAAGATAGACTAAAGGATCAAGACAAGTAACCACAGAGAATGAAGGTCAAAAGGGAAGCAATTCTCAAGCTATTCAGTTAACAACAGCTTGACCTTTGCTTGTACAAACACACCAGGCACATTGAGCATATCTGACAATCTTTGGCCAAATTCATTGGCGCACTGTACACACTCCTCCATGCTGATGTTCCGCACCGGTATGAAGGGACACACATCCATCGCACCCATCCGAGGGTGTTCACCTGTTCAAAAACAACATGTTAAACTCGTGTGAAGTATGATATGTCTACATCGTCTACTCCCTCCACAGCTTTACCGAAATGTTTGGCCATGTCTATGAGTTTAAACGCGACACGTGCAGCATTCAGCGCCCCCTCGATGACAGCCAGGGGTGAGCCCACAAAAGTGTACACCGTCCTGTTTGTTGAAGATCCTGGGTCGACGTCCAGCAAACTGCAGCCCTCTGTGGCAGAGATGGCATCAGCTATGGCGTCGATGACCTGGATATTATACATTGGTCAAAATATCGTGAAACACTTAAAAATTTCATTTTTCATTGTGCACAGGATCTAAAATTATTAAAATTTAATTGTCATTTTATTTTGAGTGTTAATATAAATATAAATACAGTTTAGTGTGCCGTTTGTATATGTTAAAATAAACACAATTTCTGTAAAAATAAGTTTTAAATAAAATCATGCAGTGCGTTTTTTTTAGTTATGTCTTGTCACAGTTATGTTACGACAAGCGTTTATCAGGTTCAGATAAACGCTGGACTTTCAGAAGTAAGTGAATATTTAAAATTCGTGGATTGAATCTTAATACATCATAGAGTTTTACACACCTGTCTGTTATTGTGGCGACATTTCCACGCTCCGAAAACATGATGCTGAACGAAATGTACTGTGATTGGTTGTTTGACATGTCAGTCAAAAGGCTTCATGGGTGGGCCTTGGCCAGTGAACGCAATAGATTCCAAATTTTCAGTCATCTGAAGATTCAGATTTTAGTCTGAAGGATCGGCTACTCAAGACTAAAGATCTAGTCCTGTGTTTTGTAGGCTAAGCGTCATACAATCACGGCCGGATCAATGCATAGGCTTTATATGGCTTCAGAGGCAGGGGCCCCCAATTGGTCAAAGTAAAGAAAACATCTTAATATCAGTCGTTCAGGAATCAGACTACACTGGTCATGCTCTGAATCGTGAAAACCAACAGATCATTAGTGATTCATTTATCAATCGGATTACAGTGATTTTGATACTCAAAAGAACTGGTGCAAACAAATCATTTGTTCAGTAAGCGGTCTGCGTATTCTGATGAGCGTCTTTAATTTGAAAAAAACGACCAATTCAAGTTATTATGCATATTGTAATGGGGGTAAACTCGACTGCATGCTTTTGATTCACTAACTTAAATGCATTTTTAACTTGAATTTACGAGGCTTCTGGTGTCATTGCATTCTAGTTATTTTAGTTGTACAAAACCAGTAGCTTATGCCGTGTTTGCAAGCTGCTATGTCTCATCACATTATTGTAATTTAGTAGTGTTTACACTAGTTGGTAGAGCATATTTTTACAGTTTATTATAGAAGCTGCAGTCACGCACGTTCACATTCCACATTGCATTGAAAGATAGGTTGTTACATTAGCAGACTTGCAGCTTTGTAGAAAAAACTGAGATGTCTGTACAGCGTTCCAGTGCTGTGTGTCTTTATCTTACCTCCTTGTTACGCCCCTCTGAGAAATTTGGTACACATTCCACCAGCTTAGCCATGACTGAAAAAACACACACTTTCCTCACAAACACTTGTCTACTGACTACGCTGGTTCCCAAACGTGGAACCATATAAAGCATCGACAAACATATCTTTTGAATAATTAACCTGTCCCATGGACTGGATTTAGGTCATTTGGCAATGATTCTCCTGTCTTCATAGATAACCTCTTTTGGGGAGGCAATCAAACATTGTTCAGACTTTTTGATAAACTCTCTCAAAAAGGTCAGATTACATTGGCATTTTTAACCAGCTTCTGACTATAGCTTTGGTCAAAAGATTGGGCAAGAACGTGACATTTTAATTATGTAGCAACTAATACAAATAAACCTCTCAAACCTTTGCATCATGTCAGGAAAACAAAGACTGTGATGTCTGGTTAATGAGTGATCCTGAAAGGGGCCAAAGAGCTGGAAGAGGAGGACAATGTACCCCTTCCCCATGTTTTTGGATTGGACACAAATACCCTCTTGTCACTGAAATTGTGCAAGAAGGAGACGTGTAAAGTTCAAAAACAAAAAACATTGCTTATGATACCCATGATCTAATTTTAATAATGTTACAATAATAATAATACCGTTTTTCATTTTTAATAAATGTATCTATCTACCTATCTATATTACAATATTCTTCCAATTGTAATAATTTAATTATAGCATTCTGCATTTTAATAATAATATTATAATTAGCTCTGTCAAGCAACTAATTGCATCCAAAATGAAAGTTTTATGTACATAATATAGGTATTTTTGTACTGTGTATATTTATTCATGTATATATAAATATTTTGAAAATATTTACATGCATATAGCCTACATTTATATATTTATATTCTTATATTTTATATCATATATCAATAAACTTTTAATAAATATAATACATTTTCCTTAAATATATACATGCATGTGTGTGTATTTACACAAACACACACACTTTTGTATAGCTATCTTTGTGAGGACATACACTGACTCAATGTAATCTCTAGCTCCTGACCCTAACCCTACCCATCAGCACTAAGTGCTTTACCTAAACCCTTACCCTAAACCTACCCTTTACCCAATTATAACCTGACCCCAAAAACCAAGTCTGGACCCTCAAACAGGTCTTTAAAGAGCTCTCAGAAAGTGAGGACCGGCCAAAATGTCCTCACTTTATAAAACTGTCCTCACTCTGATGGTCAAAAACCCAAACCAGCCCTCACAAAGACAGCTGTAAAAGTACACACACACATATTGTGTAGGCAAAAGGTTAATTGCTTGACAGCTCGTCTTATATCAATCTGTAATAATATTAGAGTAATTCTAATTGTTTTATTAGTAGTAGTAGTAGTATTACAGTGCATTTTATTCATAAACAGCGTGAGCTTGGAGGCAGCAGTGAACACTAGATCCGTTATCACCTGCCATAACCTTACGCCGAAGAAGAAAAGCCACCCGGAAGAGAACCATAGAAGAAGAAGCTGCAGCAACGGAAGGCGGTTGTTTTCTGTTAGCTTGAGCGCTCATGTAAACCGATTTCTTTCTCTTAGTTTTAACATCTACAGCTCACTTTTACTCTGGAGATCACAATAAAGCGATAGGGAGGATGTTGGCTGCAGGAACGGTAAGTTTTTACGGGGTTTTGGGCGCTTTGCGCTTGTTTCTGCTGGGGCCTCATAGAGCTAACGGCTAAAGCTAATGCAGACAGTTACTATGGCGATGTATTAAAACTCCCGCTGCTTTATAGTAGGATTGTGTGTCTTGCGTAGTGTACGTTTGTTTGGTTATTAGAGTATCTCACGTTTGACATAGGAGTGTTAAGAAATGAAGGGTCTAGTCTTAGTTGCTGAGTTTTTCACGTGTTACGTTACTGTTTGTAAACACGCGTTTTCATTAGTTATGAATGGGCGATAAATAATTGATTTTAATTAACGTTAACGTAAATACGCCGTGGTAACTATTCACACAGTAGTCTGTTGTTGTTGTTGCGCTTCCTTGCATTATCTAGTATTCATAAAAAGTAGTAATAATTTGTCAGAAACGATTATTTGCTGTGGTTTATAGAACATGCAATATTTCAAAAAGGTGCAACAAATAAACCTAAACGTATAAATGACATTATAAAGGAGGACAACAATCTAATCAATTATAGAAAATAAGGTATCAATAATCAATTAAGGGGCCATTGAAGAGAATGCACAAAACTCATCCATCCATCCATTTGAATAAAAGTTAGTTGTAATATAGGTAAATTGATGAGTTTTGTCTATAAACGCTGCCCTGTAGACTGTAACCACAGCGGGTCTGACGCAGGTGGACCGTGAGAAGATCTATCAATGGATCAACGAGCTCTCCAGCCCTGAAACGCGTGAGAACGCCCTGCTGGAGCTCAGCAAGAAGAGGGAGTCTGTGACGGACCTGGCCCCGATGCTCTGGCACTCCTGCGGAACCATAGCGGCTCTCCTACAGGTGCCTGGTTAACACGCAATACACCGACACACGATTAGGAAGCAATATGTGTGGGATACAGCTGTTTGAACATCCGGAGTCTGGAGTCCCCCCAACCGCCACCTACGACGACGATATCATCGTCTATCGCGATGTTTCACAATAGACATCGTACGATGCCAAATTGGTCAACATCGCCCCACACTAAATACAATGTGGTGTTGTCTATTTCTATAAATATACTGTGCTACTTAAGACAGCTGCTTTGTGACGTATGGTCACGTATTGTCATTTTTATTTAAAAGGTAGTTAGATATAAATATAAACTTACAGCCGTGTAGGCCTAAACCAAAATCTGTGGTTTGTAGAAATGAAGTAAAAAATATTCCATTCTAATAAAGTGTTAGCATTTACATCTAATAAAATCATTAGTGTCATTCTGCAAAAGAAGAAAAAAAAATAAAATGTATGAATTAACAAGAAAGGAAAATGCAGTACGTTTAAAAAAAAAAAAAAAAAGTAAAAATTCAAAAAGTTATTTTTAACACTTTCTTTAGTGATTTTTGATTTAATGAAATCGATTCTTCTTTATATAAATAAACTTTTATTGAAATGAATGATGTTTGACAGTAAAACAGTTCTTAATATATTTACAAAGAGTGAAATAATGTGTAAATATAACCGCAATTATAATGCATCATATGTGCCTTTTTTTATATTATTATTTTTTAAATTATTTATATTCATAAGGAGAACACAATATAAAATTTAGCAATTATTAAAAACATTTTTTTGGTAATTTTTTGTAATTTTGTAATAATTTATATTATAGAAAGTAACTAAATATTTGAATTTATAATGGGATGAAAATGAATTACACTTGACAGTAGAAATATTTGTTAAATAGTCATCCACATTAGAAAAAGAATCAAGAGATCAAACTTTCAAATCCCAGATTTTGTATAAGAAAATGTTATTTAATGTTTATATATTTGAATTTTACAGGAGATTGTGAACATCTACCCGTCCATAAACCCCCCGACACTGACAGCACATCAGTCTAATCGAGTGTGTAACGCTTTAGCACTGCTGCAGTGTGTGGCCTCCCACGTAGAGACACGGTAACTCACTTCCTGTACACAAAGGAATTGACACACTCCCATTAATCCTGTGCGGCGCTGACGGTTTGTCTTTCATCCTCAGCTCTGCTTTCCTGGCAGCTCACATCCCTCTGTTTCTGTATCCCTTCCTGCACACGGTCAGTAAAACTCGGCCTTTCGAATACCTGCGGCTCACAAGTCTGGGGGTCATCGGTAAGAAAAGCAGCTAATACTGTACAGAAACAAATACTGAAGATGGTTCTAGTGTGTATTCTAATGTATTTGTTTGCTAGGTGCACTAGTGAAAACGGATGAGCAGGAGGTGATCAACTTCCTGTTGACCACAGAAATCATTCCTCTGTGTCTGCGCATCATGGAGTCCGGCAGTGAGCTCTCCAAAACGGTTCGCTTACAAAAATAGCCCATCTGTTCTTCAGTATTACGAGAGTAAACGGATGTGTGTTTTTGTTAAGTGTGCACTTCTCTTTCAGGTGGCCACGTTTATACTGCAGAAGATCCTCTTGGATGACACGGGTCTTGCGTATATCTGCCAGACCTACGAACGCTTTTCACACGTTGCCATGATACTGGTGATTCTTTATCATTTGTCTTATTCAGAAATATTATTATTCTTAATTTTTAAAAAATATATATATATTTTTTTTTTATTAATTTATTCTTGATTTTTGTCACTGATTGACTGAGAGTTATTAATAAAACATATTCATTAATATAGTTAAATATATATATATTTGTGTTTGTGTGTGTGTGTATATATGTTGACTTTATTTAATTGTAATAAATATACAATACATTATTATAAATCAATATAAAAAAAAAAACAGTATAAATTTGTAACCGTATTTTTTTATGAATTTAATACATTTGTTGGAAGTAATTAGAACTTTTATTTCAATATAACAGTCTTAAATTGAAATCTTACAAAAATTGAGGGGCAATATGGTAATATTCATGTATAATGACTCACTAGAGAACAAAAACAATTGAAATATATTAAAATAATTTAAGTAATAAAAGAAAATACAGTATTTTTGCATTTGTTCATACAAAATAAATTGTAATAAAATTATTAAAGAAATACAAAATAAATTCTGTTTTTTTTTATCATAAATACTCTGTATTTAGAAATTACATTTAAATTAGAAAAAGTAATGTGTGATATTTACATGTAACTACGAAAGAGTAATTTTGCTAAAAAAAAAAAAAAAATCTGATGAATTAATGAAAATAATGTATAAATCTGTATTGAATCATTTAAAAAAAAAATCCTGATAAATGCAAACATATTAAAACAATTCTATTTTTATCATTCATGTAACGGCGTTTTTTGGTTTAACTGATTTACACATTAATTTTCTTTTTTGTGCTTTTCGTCTCGCAGGGGAAGATGGTTCTTCAGTTGTCGAAGGAGCCCTCGGCTCGTCTGCTGAAGCATGTTGTTCGCTGTTACTTGCGACTTTCTGACAACTCCAGGTATTTCTTTCACTCAAAGTTTCCCTGCTTTTGCTCATTGCTGACCTGTAGGAGGTTTACAATCCTGTTTGTTGTTGCTGAATCATTTGAGGAAAATCAGTGTGATTGATCAATCAAAATAAGGAAGATCAGGAAACATATTTAAAGACATAAATCCTATGTTTCGTGTCTCTCAGGGCGAGAGAAGCTCTGCGTCAGTGCCTGCCCGACCAGCTGAAGGACACTACGTTCGCTCAAGTGCTGAAGGACGACTCCACCACCAAACGCTGGCTTGCTCAGCTCGTCAAAAACCTACAGGAGGGGCAGGTCACGGACCCCCGGGGCATCCCCTTACCGCCTCAGTAACACACACTCAAACCCTCCAGGACGGCCAGCAACACATCAGACTGTTTCACATACAAGGGCACTTAATATTTTTTTGCCAAGAAGCTCAGAAACGGTGCTCAGCATTCACGGTTTGTTTCGAGATATTAAAAATTGACTTTGGACTCTGCTGGACTGAGGAAGAGTCAGTCTCATCCATTATTAGGGTTTTTTTCTCTTCTTTTTCCTCTACGCCTTTTCGACGGAATCCAGAGGAATTGAAAGACTGCTTTGTCTGTATTTCATAAAAATTGTGTAATTTTGAAAGCTGTTAAATAAACAGTGTCATGCCATTGGAAATGTCAAGTGAAATTGCTTTATAGATTATTTATATACAAGTAATCGTTATTACCACCATACCATAATTATTATTTATGTATATATGTGTTCTGAATGGTTAGTCATTCTGGTCTTTTTTGTTTTGTTTCGTTTCCCCAAGAACATTTTACCAATCCCAAACCACATCAATCATAATAACTGTTACTGATGTTATATCTAATCAAATATAATTGCTACCATTTGCCAGAACCGAAACCTTCCTGGAGTCTCCAGAAGTGCAATGTGTCGGGCTCTTCGAGACTTTGCTTGGGTATAAAATCCTAACAAATGACCCTCACTTAATAAGAGTAACATGCTGAACTGTTGTGAAATACATTAAGACTGCTTAATTTATCTGGAAAAGAAAACGTGTCTAATCATTTGGCACACCTGAATATAAGGAGCTTTTGACTTCCCGGACAATTATATATATATATACATGTTTACATACAAAATCAATAGTAGTTTTTAAGATTGATGTGGTTTGGGACTGGTAAAAATGTTACGAAAATACGACCAGAATGTGAACTTTCCTAATAATTCAGAACACTGTGTATATGTGTGTATATATTCTACACACTTACACACACTATTAAGCTTTGTTTGCACCAAGAATGATAACTAAAGATCGATATCGCATGCTTGTCTGCTGCTTTGAGTCCTCAAACTCGTTACAGCAGGATTCCAACTAAAATGTTTCTAAGTGCCTTTTAATATTCTTTAACATTGAGAACGATTTTTAGAAAAATATCATTATCTTATCATCTACCAGCCTCTACATTTAGCGTTAAAAAGTAAGCAATTTAATTAAATACTGATTTCATTGTATTGTATCTTAGAATAATAGAATTAATTACGCTATATAAAATATTTTTTTAAATATTTTAAATAAAATTAAATAGTGTAAAAATGTTTCATTTTAAGTTAATATATAATATGCTAGAATATTTATATGTGTGTATGTTTGTGTAAAAATAGTTCTATGAATTAATATATAATATGTAATTAACATTCTATTACACAGATTTTTTTGTTATATGTGTGTGTGCGAGTGTGTAATTAACACAAAAATCCAACTTAGTGTAAAAAAGGTTTTCTACAAAACTGATTGGATTTTTTTTAAACATTTTTTAATTTTTATTCCTGCAATAGTTATATGGTGGTCGCTGAATTAAACACGATGGGCCAACAATAAAGCAAACTGCATGCATGCAAAGAAGTGTAAGCATTACATCTGGATGCTTACAGACTGCCGTCTGCTGACCCTTAGTAGCTAGTACTAAAAAACAGTAGAAATAATAAAACAATAGAACTGCCACGTTTTCAAATCAGCAATCGTTCATTTTTAATGCGTTGAACCTGTGGCGAGTCAGTGGCTAACGGTGCGTTTATTACTTTATACGGTAACTTGATTATATCCCATTTCCCTTAAAGGCGAAATCTAGTTTGAGATCCTGTATAGTTGTTCAAGTCCCAATTAATTACAAGCATCGTCTCAACCGAATGGTCAGTTGAGTTCAGTTGCTAAGTAATCGCTATTGTGTAATGAACGATCTGATACGTCGTTAAACACGAGGTGAGAGTTTCATTGAGGCGATGTCTGCAATGGAAAGTGTTCTTCGGTCCGCGTGCGCGCGTACAGGAGTCTGGAGGCGCTCCAGGCGCAGGCTCGACGATACAGCGGGTAGCTAGGGACCCCCTTTTAAAGACGCCAGCGCTGTGTGTGTAAACTGAGCTCAGACATCGAGCCCGGCGGTGTTTTATTCATGAATAGAAACACGAGGAAGGGACAGAAAAGAAGAATTCCTAATGGGAGATGAAGCCGGGCACAATCGAAATCGACCGGCGAGACCACTTCGTAAACGCAGACGTACTTGCTATTTCCAAAACAAGATGTTCGCAGTTCACCTAAAAAGTCTACTTGATTTTGTACCCTGTTTCCGCCCGAATGCCATTTAAAGGGGCTGCTAAATGTTGTATGCTTGCTTGAGTAACCCGATCCGATCATCCGGGGTCTCCGCTAGACAATACTCCCGAGTTGTGCTTCACAAACATGCATTAAACTCCCTGACGTTTTAATATTTTATGAACATTCGGTCGCTTTGATCATATGTAGTGACGTTATTGTCCATCATTTTTAGAGGGAGTGCGGTTTATACTGTAAAGGTCCTTGAACACATGAGCACATAGGGCCCGTTTCCCAGATAGGAATTAGATTAAGCCAAGACTAGACCTTTACTAATTTAGGACATTTAATTTTTTTAGAAACATGTCTTACAAAAATGCATTATCTATGAGCATTTTAAGACCAAACAATGACAATAATGTATTTTAAGATATCTCAGTGCAAGCTTTTTCCAGTTTAGACAGCTCTTAACATTTATTTTAATTTAGGACTAGTCTTAAACCATGTTCGGCAAACTGCCCCGTAATTTCTCCTCTCAAAATGCGTGCTCCTATTGATCCCTAGTCAAACAAATGTATGCCAGACGAAAGTTTCGAAAGGAGTTAATGTGTAAACATAACTGACACAACATAAGATATATATTTTTTAGTATCTTAGGAACTCATTGTGCAAGGACCTTAAGGCCCGGTTTCACAGAAAGGGTTTAGCCTAAGCCAGGATTAGTTCAATTAGGACATTTGAGTCATTTTTATAAACATACCTTAGAAAAAACATTACTTGTTTAAATCTTAAGGCTAAACAACGGCACCTATACATTTTAAGATCGGCCAGTGCAAGTTTTGTTCAGTTAAAACAATTTAGACTTACAGTCAAGTCCGGAGGTATGTGTGCAAAATCTAATATACTAAGGCCTGGTTTCACAAACGGGGCTTAGCTTTAGCCAGGATTAGGCATTAGTTTAATTAAGATATTTAAGCAACTTTTACAAAAATGCCTTATAAGACAATATTAGAGGTGTGCATCTTAACACAGAACAATGACACTGACATGTTTTAAGATGTCGGAGCAAGATATTTTCATCTGAGAAAGCTCAAACACGCAATTTAGTCTGGGACTAGTTTAAGCCTTGTCTGTGAAACTGGGGGTAACAGTGTTAATTGGCGAAGTACTTGTTTGAATTAATTTTGGTGGTGTTAGTTAATACTGGTGCTGTCAAACGATTAATCGCATCCAAAATCTTTTTTTTATTTTTTTATTTAATTTAATTAAATTTTTTTTACGTATAATATGTGTACTGTGTATATTTATAGTTTCCCAAACAGGGTTTAAGACTAGTCCTAGATTAAAATAAATGTTAAGGAGCTGTCTAAACTGAAAAAAGCTTGCACTGAGATATCTTAAAATACATTATTGCCATTGTTTGGTCTTAAAATGCTCACAGAAAATGCATTT
>JAUYWG010000060.1:3721464-3738947 GCA_034779775.1 Enteromius afrohamiltoni | reverse complement strand
CTATTCGGACGGGACTAGTTTTACAGGGGGTCGTTAGAGAATGTTTTGTTTCACAGACGTACTTGGTGATTTTAATCACACATAAGTTGGTTTTGCTGTACTAGCATTTAGCATCACCGTGGTATTTGTGATTATACTATTTGTAATCAATCTAAATGATTGCACGCATACAGAGCGCGTGATCCATGTGACGCCCAGTTGTACAAAACACACCCTCTCACCTCTGTAATAAACACGGAGGTGCTAGTCCCGTCCGAGATGGTACATGAAGATCACGGACGACAGGTGATAAGAATCTAAACTCAGACGTACAATAGTTTAGAAAACTAGTCCCGTCCCGTGCAAGTCGGCTAGGTATACATCCGTGCTAAAATATCAAGGTGAAAGTCATCATAGCTTGCGTGGTATAGACCCAGCTCCCAACACAACTTTGTGAATAGATTAACGGCGATATTGTATCGCGCGGTAAGAGTCTTAGTTAACGCTGCACGTTAACGGCCCACCACTAATATACATGCATGTGTGTGTATTTTTATATACATGATAAATATATACAGTGCAACCTCATAATATGTAAACAAAAACTTATGTTGGATGCGGTTATTCAATTGACATCACTAGAAAGCTAGCGCACTATTTCTGTTGCTCATACTTAGGAATCACCTTGTAGTACTTGGGCCAGTAAGCAAAATACTATCGTCCAACCAGGACCACTTACCAACCAAATAGCAACATGCTAAAAATAACTTATAATGCCTAATTAACCATATAGCAAGAGTCTTGCATTGTTCTTGTTTCGATTCAGGTCCATATCCACCCAGAATACCTCATACTTATAAGTATTTACTTTTAACGTGAGCAAATTAATATTCACACTACAATACATGTCTATAGAAGGTTTCCTATCAGATGTCAAATAGACATTTAACAGATGTCTTTAAGATGTTTATGATTTAGAATGCATGTAAAAAAAAAAAAAACGTCTATCAGATATTTGTACAGAGCAGACGTTCCCGAGATGAAGTGATCTTTAAGACATCTTGCAGACATGCCTGTGCTATCTGGGTACGTCTTGCAGACGTCTCTGTGATGCATGCATGCTATCAGGGAGACAACTTGTATTATTTATGGCATATCACATACATTCTAAATTATAAACATCGTAAAGACATGTAATAAATGTAAATTTGATAGGAAACATCCAATAGATGGTAGATGCAGATGTGCGAACACTCTTAAAAATACTTCTTGCAGATGTTAAATAGACGTCTCTGATGTATGTGTGCTATTAGAGAGGCGACTTTAGAAAAATGCAAAAACGCTCCATTTGGCATAACGTAATATGCAAAAAGCTTTGATAATTGCAGCCAATCAGTAACTAGAAATGGTATTTCTGTGAATTCATGCCCCCAGATAGCACACGTACATCTGCAAGATGTCTGTTAAAGATGGCTTGATCTGGCAGACGTCTTTCAGGTGTCAGTTTTACGTACTTTCTAAATCATAAACATCTTAAAGACGTCTACTAAACGTCTATTTGACATCTGATAGGAATCGTCCAATAGATGTATTGCAGATGCGCCAAAAATACATCTTGCAGATGTAAATGCAGACATCAAATAGACGTCTCTGTGATGCACGTGCGCCATCAGGGTCTGGATTATTTAGAGAAGTGTTACTTGTCACATTTGGACGTTTATTCGATCACGATTAAAGCTTCAGTTGTCACACCGCAGGGATGCAACACTCCAATTACGCAATGCGCCAGATTGTGTTTCCTACCTCAAAACTGACATACCCTCGTTTTATGTTTACACTGGACAGAGAGACGCAAGACAAAGCAGCCTGAGGGAAGGTTTTGACTCCCAGAGACGGAGACGAGACACAAAGTGTACTTTGAGGACAAGGGGTGCGTGTTTTTGCTGTGGATCTGTGGGTGTGAGGTTGTGCGTCAGAGGGAGGTGTGTTGTGGTACGATCAGTTGTGGCGAGATGTGGACAGTCAATCCGCCTCTGTTGCAGCGGGGGCCACATTACACCGGCTTCTCCTGAGTCATGTTCCACTTCAAAACTCAAATACAGATCCAACTATGACCAAGCAGAGGGTAAGTGCAAACTATTAGTGGATATTATTGTACTGAAGTAACTGACTGTGAAAGTTTATCCACAGATACAGTTCATAAGTGTTGCTTGTTTTGTCTTTCTGCTTATGGCTGTATTGCTATTTTGTAATACTTGTACATATTTATGTATCTTTTATAGAGTAGTTATTCATTTATCATTTTTTTAATAAAAAATATTTAACATAAATGTAACATTATTTTGCAGTTCCAATCGTTTGAAGTTCTTTATGTAATTATGAGCATACTGCTATTGTTGACACTCTTGTTGTTGTTATTTGTAGCTTGGTGTAGCTCCGTCATATCTTATATTAGTGTTACGAGAGTTTTAGTAATTAACAACAAACATGACACATGCTTGAGTTCAGCGTGTCTTTGTTAGTAACCCGTTAGCAACACTGGACATTTTGTCTGCTATGTTTAAGGCGACTGGCCTATGTGAAACCTGAATCTTCATGGTAACTTTGGCTGGGAATTACAACACGTCTGTGCTCACATGGCTAGCTTGAAGTCATTTAGTCAGTTTTCTTATTTTTTATCCTTGTAGCATATAAAAATTCACTTCATAATGTGTGACTTTTTCTGGCTGATTTTGCATCCCTGTGCAGTATTTGAGGTCAAGTGTGAGATGCTTTCACACTGAACAGATCCATAAACATTAGAGTCTGAGGCAACAGTTCTTGTGCTGATCCCTGTATTACAGCCCAAACAACAGCCATTTATACAATCTGAAAAGATTAGTTTGAGGGTGTGCTTACGTGCTTGTTTAAAAGCCGTCAAAAAGTTTTCAGCTGCATGAATGGAGGAACATAGACTTAAAAATGGTATTTAATATTATTACTAATGCAGTGCGCTTTCTTAAAAATATACAGAAGTATCTGAATAATTCACATTTTTTGCAATGCTT
Organism: Enteromius afrohamiltoni; assembly: GCA_034779775.1. Lineage (NCBI taxonomy): Eukaryota > Metazoa > Chordata > Actinopteri > Cypriniformes > Cyprinidae > Enteromius > Enteromius afrohamiltoni. The sequence goes on along the minus strand of JAUYWG010000060.1, from coordinate 3,735,921 downwards.
GTGTGGTGTGAAATTAATTGTTCCCTTTATTAATGAAAGTGATGCTTAAAAAATCTAGCTTTTTATATTAGGGGATGCACCAAGTATACCTTTTAATTATTGTTTTTAACATTTACGGTCATAAATGTTATTGTATAAATGTATGAGCATTTGTTGTGAAATGTATGATGTCTTTTAATATTCTTTACTCCAGTCAGTGTGACTCATTCGTTTTTATTCTCAGGAGACGCCTAAAAAAATGACAGAACGACAAATGGCTTCTACTGAAAGGAGCCTACGTAAGTTTACATACTTACTACTAAATCACTGTTTTCAGCATATTTATTTGTTCTGTAGTAACTGACTTATTGTTGTACTTATCGTGGCTTATACAGACTATTGTTGACTGTCGATATATACACTTATATAGGTTATTACATTAGTTTTGGTAGATATTGCCTTTAAATGTTTCCACATTGTAAAATCATTCATTATTAGAACTGCTGGGAGGTTTTTACTTGGAAAGCTTGATAAAAGGGCTAAATTATCATATCATATTAATCATATCTAAATAATACTTTTATTACCTCACCTGGTAAGTGTTAGGGCACTAGCAACACATAAAGCTCATAAAATGTATGTGAAAGCCCCACATCTATACAAAAGGAGCATTCATTATCTGATCATGAGAGACAGGGGGTGTTTGTAGCGTGCTGTGTTTACAATGATGTGCTAGAATCTGGGTCAGGTGCATTACCTGTTGTCTGACCCCTCCTCGCCCTCCTCACCCTCTTCGTCTCCTGTACTGTCTTACTCCTCAGGTATCCAGGCTGATGATGACCTAAAGTCTATGTTTGTTGGTGCAGTGATGAGAAAAATCAAGTCTCGCACATGGAAAAAGCAGCGTTATTTCCGGCTACAAGAAGACTGCATGACTATCTGGTACAAGAGCAAGAAAGCAGGAAATGCACACTCCACCTGTAAGTAGCGCTGACAGGATCCACAGTCTGTAATTATTAATAATTTATCCTAAGCAATATGCTGTTTTACAAGAACGGTCCCGTATGCCAGTGGTGTCCAGTGCTTCTCCTGAAGGCCTTGGAGAGGAGAAGTGCAACATACCCTCCTAAAGTTTGTAGTGATCTTGAAAAACCTTCATTAGCTGGTTCAGGTGTGTTTAATTGGGGCTGGAGCAAAACTCTGCTGAAAGGTGGCCCTACAGGAGCAAGATTAGACTCTGCTGTTAAAAGAGAAACCTGAGTTTAAGCATCCTACTTAAGATTACAGTAGTGATAGTCCATGGATCAAATTTTCTTATAACCAGCCTTAGACAACTGCACTATTACCCTAGGCATAGATATAGCAGCCATCATTTAAAGTATGAAGAACCTATAGATCAGGGCTAGACAACTTTGGTCTTGGAGGGCAGGTGTTCTGTTCTGAGTTTACCTCCAACCTTTATCAAACACACCTGCCTGTAGTTTTCTAGTAGTCTTGAAGACAATAGATGCGTTTGACTTGAAGCGTCGCTGTGCTTGATCAGTGCATGACAGGGATCCTGATCCCAAACTTGATCCTGAAGGGGCGATGTCCTGCAGATTTCAGCTCCAACTTGCCTCAACACACCTGCCTGGAAGTTTCAAGTATACCTAGTAAAACCTTGATTAGCTGCTTCAGGAGTTTGATTAGGGTTGAAGCTAAACTCTGCAGGACATCGGCCTTTCAAGGCCAAACTTGGTGACCCCTGGTGCATGAAAGTACAGTGAGAGTGATAAGAGAGCATACATGATCTTACGCTTTTGAATCACTCTCGCGGTACTTTGATGTCATAAAATTATAATTCTGCACAGCCCTGCTTCAAGTCAAATGCACCTATTGATTAGCTCATTCAGATGTTTGTTTAGGTTGGAATTAAACTCTGCAGGACAGTGGTCCTCCAGGAAAAAAGATGCCCAACCCTGCTCTAGACCAGGGTCTGTTCCTGGGGGGCTAACATCATCAAAAAGTTTAGCAAAGGGTTGACCAAACTTGGTCCTGGAGGGCCGGTGTCCTGCAGAGTTTAGCTCTAACTTGCTAGGAATTCTGCGTCCATGCCAACTAGTAATTACAATCATTCTGAGATGACAACGTGACATTTTACTGATAGCTTTCCTTGCTGTCAGACTCAAATGAAGCACCAAAGTAGTGCCAAAACGAACCTAATGGCGGTCACGCGGTACATCTGTGACTGGAACAAGTCGTAACTCTCAGAAAACAGGTTGGAATTACAGATTTAGGAGCATGGAGGGCTTTGGTATTGGAATTGTTGCCATAGAAACACATCATTTAGAGTAGAATGTCACATGTTGTCATCTCAAAATTACAATATGACTTGAAGGCAGCTTTACAACTTGGACCAGTGACAGATGTACCACATGACCACTGTCAGGTTCATTTTGAAGCTACTTGGCGCTTCCTTTGAGTCTGGCAACATAGAAAGCTGTGAGTAAAATGTCACGTTTTGATCTGGGAATTATGTGTTATCATTACGGTAATTATGAGAAGGCGTGAACACAGAATAAGATCTTGATTAGCTCCTTTAGGTGTGTTTAATTAGGGTTGGAGCTAAACTCTTCCCTCCAGAACCGGGTTTGGACAGTCCTGGTTCAGCTCTAATTTGCTTCAGCATACCTACCTGGAAGTTTCTAGTGATTGCAAAGACCATGATTACCTATTTTAGGTACTAGATTCGATTTTAATTATGGTTGGACTCTTTGATCCACTAGAACAAGGATTGAACGCCCCTGTTCTAGACCGGATGTAGCGTTTGTGTGGGGGTCAAATTTGAGTCATAATCTTGGTTTATTTTGGTGTTGAGATCTCTCGAGACCACAGAAATGTTTCATTTGTATGGGTTTGTGTCTTGATAGGCACATATTGGTACGGCCTTGTCTCCAAGTCCTGGTGCAGTTCAACTATTGCCCACAGGGGCCACTTTTCTGGAGAGTTTTGCTCAAACCTTCAAATACACCTGAGCACGCTAATCAAGGTCTTCAGGATCACTAGAAAGTCGAAGGCTGGTGAGATTTATAAAAGCTGAAGCTAAACTCTGCAGGAACATGGAACTTGAGGGCTAGAGTTGAGAACCACTGTTTTGGGGGTTAGAGGATAGTTAGGTAAATGTTTGGTTATGTGTGTCTGTAGTTTCTGTGGGTGATGTGGAAGCTGTGCGGGAAGGGCACCAATCTGAGGTTCTGCTCAGCATTGCTGATGAATTCCCACCTGACCGCTGCTTTACCCTTGTGTTTCGTGGTCGACGAGGCAACTTGGACCTAGTGGCCGAATCAGCAGGGGAAGCGCAATCATGGATTAAAGGGATACGCAAACTCATCGATAACCTGGAGAACATGGGGCAGAGAGAGAAACTAGACCAGTATCCTTTACTGTCGCTCTTTATCTGCCTGTCTATCATTCCACCCTCTGTCCATCTTACACACACAAGGTTTCAAGCAGGCCAAAAGGCATTAAAGGACATTTTAATACACTGAGATCGCAGCACATCTGACCCATTTACCTACAACATGATTTATTTAAGTTGGACAACATTCCTGTTTCCTCAACGCTTTAAACCTGTCACTAACTATGTTTGGATTCAAGTTCAAGGCCCTAGTTTGAACCCTTAACTTCCAGCTTTTGACCCTAAAACCAGTTGAAAGGAACTTTTTTGGTAAATCATACCAAGCACTTTGGGTTTCCCTTAAATGCTATTTCCAGATGGATCTGTGATTGGTTTAAAAAGGCAGACAAAAACAGAGATGGACGTATGAACTTTAAGGAGGTCCGAGATCTTTTGAAAATGATGAATGTGAACATGAACGAGCATCACGCTCTTCGTCTCTTTACGGTAACTGCAAATTTATGGCCAGTCTACGATTCTTCTATCGCTGTTCCACTTGATGTAGCTTGAGTTCAATGACAGTTTAGACTCTAGACACATTTACGCCATTATTTGTGATACATTTCCAGGTAGTTTTATTTTTATATTTAGAGACTTCTATTTTTATGCAGATGGCAGACAAGTCTCAATCAGGGACTCTTGAAGATGATGAGTTTGTGCTGTTCTATAAGATGTTGACTCAGCGCGAGGATGTCCTGCGAGTTTTTCAGGCATATTCGGGTGATGGGCAGAAGTTAACACTCCAAGATCTGAACGATTTCCTACGGGAGGAGCAGCTACATGAGGACGGAGATCAGCAGTATGCACTAAAACTCATTGAATGCTATGAACCTTCAGATACAGGTAACTAGTAGGGTTGTACTTTTCTTACTCAAGATTCTTCAAAGGTTTTACTTTCAACTTGCCATTGATCTATTTAGATCATCGTTCTTGGTTTGGGATTGTGTCCCAAATAAACAATTAACTTCTAAAACTCTTAAACTCAATAAATTATAGTTCTAGGTCTCCTAATGCTGCGTTTTGTGCAGTAATTTGTTTACCCTATGTTCCTATAGCAAGATTGCTGCAAGCAATGACATTTGATGGTTTTCTGATGTACCTGAGCTCACCAGAAGGCTCTATCTTCAACCCTACTATGGTGGAACTCTACCAGGACATGACTCAGCCTCTTTGTCATTACTTCATATCGTCATCTCATAACACATACCTTCTGGAAGATCAAATCAGAGGACACAGCAGTGTGGAAGGCTACATACGGTACCTGTTTTCAAAAACATATTTGAAGTAGGCATTATTTTCAATTCTTCTATATATATTCAGAAATTTGTACTGTGTGGTTTTAGAGCACTGAAACGTGGCTGTCGATGTGTAGAAGTGGACTGCTGGGATGGCCCAAATGGAGAACCAATAGTCTACCATGGACACACATTCACCTCCAAGATCTTCTTCAGGGATGTTGTCACTGTTCTGGGCAACTATGCATTCAAAGTAGGTCACAAACTATGGCTTTGTTTTCATTCACTGTTTTACAACTGTACATTTATAGCAAAAATGCTCTGTGGTTGTGCCATGGTGTAGTGGTGTTATCAGATGGTTAAGTCAGTAAATACCATGGTATTAGCATTAGGATAGTGTTCAACATAATTTATTAGCATGGTACCATTTTGAAACAACATGTCATTACCATTATAACTTTCATTTAAACAATACTGTACCACAATATATATATACTGATGTCAATAGATGATAATACCACAGGTACTTCAAACAATACCAAGGTATTAACATGGCAAATAAAAAAAAAAATTTGGCGTTACCTAAATGTAGGAAAAACAATGATACTTGATATAAGTACCTATGGACTTTAGCTATTATATTTTTAAAAACATGTTAAATTCAAGGTACATGCATGTTACATTTAAAAAAAACATAGTATTGTCATATGATTGTATTACTATGCCATGGTGCCACAGTACGTTTTTGTTTTGAATATGATAGATACATGTAGATATACATGTCCATAATTCTTAATACTCTATATAAATCTTTTGGTTTCGTTCTTCATCTTCCAGCTTTCTAAACTGGTTTATAGTACTGTACTAGCTTGCATATTTTGTGTGACAAACTGGGGCCAGATTCACACCACGCCAGGGCACCATGCCCTTCTGTTTTAGTGTAATGTGATCTAGGGCTGTCGACCCCTGCTTGGCAGTGTGTTAGCCGCAGTTCTGTGTTGAGTGTTCCCTTTCACTCCATCACATATTCACACACACACACTCTCCCCTCCACAGGCATCGCAGTACCCTGTCATCCTGTCCATTGAGAACCACTGCAGTGTAGAGCAGCAGAAAGTCATGGCCCAACACCTCACCCAGATCCTGGGAGACAAGCTGTTGAAAAGCCCTTTAGATGGAAAGATTCCCATCGGCCTCCCATCTCCTGAGGTGAGCCGGAGAGCACAAAGTCACTTAAACATGTACTTCCACTTAACAAGTTCACTTAATTGCTGGTTAATGAGCAGTAAAGTCTGGCGCCGGTCATTCATCTTGAAGAGTCAAAGATCTCTAAGTTTCCACCCCACGAGCAGACGTTTGTATCAGAGTTCAGAGTCTGGTGACCTCTCCAGGATACATTCACTTTCTCTGGCCATTCACCTGGGCCAGCAGCCATATGATCTATGTCCATGCAACATACCCATGCTGAATTATTAAAGCAAACGACCCTGCTAAGAAAGACCAGCTCAGACAAGCATGCAATACCTAGCTTGTCAAGGTTAGCTTAGGCCAGGTGTTTCTGGTAAATCTTGCTAACCAATGAATTCTTGCCAGCTATAAAGGTCTAGCCTTAATTGACCAATTAAGGAATACCTAATTTGCTTGTCTCTTTGTCCTCTGTTAAAGTTTGTTTCTGTATGATGCATGTAGTGTAAAAAAAAAAAAAAAATCCCCTTAACGTTTGAGATTCTTAGACAGAACTGATTGGTCAATGTGTTCCCACCCTCAGTGACTGTGATTGGTTACAATGATCATCGCTTCACGCTCTTTACCAAGCACTCAAACAGAAGCACACAGAAATTGAATTTGGAATTTGATTTTATAAACATTTTTTTTCCCGAATGGTATTGCAGGCTGTACTTTTGACAACACCAGATCCTTGCCGATGAAATTGTATCTTCTCCATATTTGTGTGTGTGTGTGTTTGTGTGTGTATAGGATCTGAAAGGGAAGATTCTGTTGAAAGGAAAGAAGATAGGTGGATTAGAGGATGGCATGAATGGGGTGGTGGATGACCCTTTGATGGGAGAAGTGAGCGACGAAGAGGACACTGCTGAAATTGACGATGACCATCATCGCAGTGACAGCATACGACGTAGAGTCAAGGTACAGTGATGCATTTCAGGAGAGATGTTTGTGTAGATTTTCTTATCATGGTAGAAGTAATTTATCATAAAGATGAATTCCACAACCTTGCACTTAAACCATTCAGTGGTGTAGCCAAGTAAAGTATCTGAACCCTGGCAAAGGTAGATTTACAAACTGTTGTACCCTTTAACAAGACCAACAGTTTAACAGGTTACTTGAGGGGGACTGTTCCACTCTAAATCACTCTTGGACAGCTAAATGGCTAATTAGTACTTAACAACAAAATAATGTTAAAGATAACGGGGCATGTCTAGGATACAAATTCTTGAACCAGCATATTGTAAAATATTGAATGGCGGTCTTGTCCCACTGGGAGTCTTATCAAGTCTTCATCAGAGCTCTGCTGTGCTGCGTCCTTGAGTAAGAGTTACAGTCTGCCATGACTCTAACCGCAAGATTAAAATCTAATTACGTAACACATAACACTTCGGTTTGATCATCCCTGAAAACTTCCACTTCTGATCTGATTCTGACTTTGTGCCAATTTCAAGTGAAAAAAGTCAGCAATTTAACTGATGCAGACAAGCTTGTCTCATGTTGAAGATAGCAAAATATTGAGAGTTAAGAGATGCGCAGTGGCCCTGAAAGCGGGTAGATTGTATGTGAATGCAAGTTGGATGGGTTGACAATGAAGAAATCTTGGGTAGATAACAAGAAAAAGCTAAAGAAAGTCTTCTGTAGTCTTCTGCTATCTGATAGGTGACCATGTGCATTTGCTGGCACTGTTGTTACCAAGTGACATTTGATTCTCTGAACTCTGGTTAGCTGCAGTCAGGGATCACCTCTCTTGGTTTCTCCAATCCAAGATACAGTCATCCTGTTGACTCATCAACTGGAAAAACGTTGCCATGAAATTTGCTGCTTTTAATTTGCACACAAGCATTGCTCACTTGCTGGATAACTGGTTTGGACCAATTTACTAGACTAAATAGTCATTTAGTTCACAAATTTAGCCTGAGTGACGTACAGTACCATTACTTCAGGGATAGTCCCTCTTGCTCAGTGCTTAGGATTAACCCTTGCTGGCTTTGGTTCGATCTAGGCTACACCACTCTTAGCAAACTGAATATCATGTTAAGTTGGCACAGTGGGTTGGCAAGAATGAAGCCAACAGATGGTAGTGTAAGATGAAGCCAGGTGGATACCTGGCCTCATTATCCAAAGGGTTGTCTGTCATGACATTGTTTAAGTAGTCCTGGGTTCAATGGTTTAGATAGCAGAACTGAATGCATGCAGTAAAACCACATCATACGATCTAGCTAGCACCCTCCTTAAATATCACAGCCATTTCTTCAGGTTTTCCATGCTGCTGAGCTAGTTAAAATCCTAGTATAATCAGTCCTTGCTTCTTAACAACTAAGCAAAAAAAGTGGTTCTCTGATATTAAATGCCAACAATCCCTTTGAAAAAATCAAGACAGAGTACCCTAGCTTAAAAACTAGCAAATCAACGTTTGCCAGGGGGTGAAAATGAAAACCAGGTGGATATGAAATTGTTTTTCTAACCTGTTAAAGATTGTTTTTGTACTGTCTAGAAATCCAAGCAGCGTCTCTCTAAAGAGCTGTCGAACTGTGTGGTTTACTGCAAGAGTGTCCACTTTAGCGGCTTTAAACATTCTCAAATTCACTCCAAGTTTTACGAGATCTCCTCCTTCACGGAGTCTAAGGCTCGGAAACACATAAGGGAGGCAGGTAAAGGAAACATGAGTCTGACTGCTCATAACAGCTCATGAATAATTTTTTTAGAGAATTGTATTGTCTTACTTTGCATGTCCCTGTGCTACAGGAGCCGAGTTTGTTCTCCATAACGCTCGTCAGCTGAGCCGGGTTTACCCCAGTGGTTTGAGAACTGACTCATCCAACTTCAACCCACAGGACATGTGGAATGCAGGGTGCCAAATTGGTGAGTGTACCAGGTTACAAAATAATGGTTGCAATATGAAAGAGTCTGAGATTGATATGAGATTCTGCTTTAAGCTGAAGGCTTTCAAGGAATTGAAATATATATATTCTGTTCTAACATACCTACAAGATAGTTGTGATTAAGACAGATGTGGTTAATGGCTAGTTCTTGGGTCAACTAGAGTTAATTTGACTAGCCCAGGGGTGGCCAATCCTACTTCTGGTGATCGACTGTCCTGCAAAATTCAGCTGTGGTACCCCTGGGCTAGCCTGTTAAAAACTGATTAAAAACTTGTCACACTGTGGGATGTCTGTTGTCATTAATGTCTATATAATGTAATTAGATGTGTTTATATCAACCCACACATTGTTAAGCGACCGCAAGCTGGATTGCACATGGCGCTGAAATGTTGGCTATCAAGAATGTATAGGTCAAATTTGACCTGCACTATCATAGGATTTCAGCATTCGGGCCGGAGCATGCTTACGTCATTATGGTATTAAGGTTTCAGGATTAACAGGAAGAGCCGCGCTCTCGCTGAACGCAATGGAGTTTACTTTGTGCATAGTAATTTTGAGTCGTTTGGTCCGCGGTGGTCCACAGCCCTATTGTTAAACAAACATTGCACCTCTGCCGTAGACGGAAGCGACGCTTTCCCCGCTATGTTGGTTTTGGTGTGTCGTTGCACGTCCTGTTCCGTTCTCCAACACAGTTAGCGCTCACACATGCGAACCAAGTCCAACTGAACCGTGCTCTGGCACACCTCTTCCAAGCGGGACAGGGACGGCTAAACGAACTGCGTCCGGGCAAACTGCCTAGTGTGAGTACACCCTAAGGATCATAGACTACAGATTTTATCCTAGGATTATAGTAATCTTTTAGGATTTCAAAATTGGTCTTAGACGGCCAAATCATGGCTAAAAATCAGTGTGAGCTGGGCTTTAAGTGGTGTGCTTGTTATAGTTAACCATCAAGCTGGTTAGGCTAATTTGGTTTGTTGGTTTTGGGGAGAAATTATAAGCACTTGTTAGCTGGTCATACTAGGAGACTGGCTAAGTCAGCTGAACACTACCAACATGAACAGGGGTACGTTTCCCAAAAGCATTGTTAGCCAACTATTGTTGCAAGTTCCACCATTATCAACATGGTTTAATGATTCTGTGTTTTCATAGTGAAACCATAGTTCTAACGAACACTCGCAAACAGACTTGCGTAGTTGGAACTACAGCTCTCAACCTGTGGAAATAGTAATGCATTTTAATCTGTGCATTTTGACGCATGCTTAATCATATGGCATCAAATTATGCCTTTTTTGTAAACAAAGCTGCACTAAAATTCAGTAAATAAAGGATTATGTTCTTACTGGCGTAGTCTAGAACTTCATTCAAATTAAAGTTCATCCACTCTTTCATAATGTTCAGATCAGATTTTTCCTCAACTTGGCACTACACCGTGTCGTCTTGTCATCAGAGCTACCTTTAGTGTTTTCTGCATAGACCAGGGTTGCCAGGTTTTCATAACAAAACCTGCCCAAACCTTTTTTAGAGTAATGAGAAAGTTACTCTAAAAACTTCTGAAGTTCTGAAACTGATCTCTCATATGTCCAAAAATCAAGGGACTTTTGGTTTCATAGTTCATGACTCCAACCAAGACAGTTAAAAGTTGATCAGCATCGGGGTTGTCCTTGAATATGGATATACACATGTTCTCCCATATTCGCAAGCACCATCCCTCCGTGAACATAAAAATATTAAAGACGTATTATTTCTGATGCAGAGGGAATCCAGTCATGTAATTGTATAAATCAAAATCTAGCTGTGCAGTAAATCAAATCGCGATGTGCGTGTCTGTGAATATACAGCGCAAAAAGGCTGCCGTATATTGTAATTCGATATTCTGTGTCTGTATGAATGAGCAGCGAATTGAAGAAGTAAGGACTGAAATATATTACTGTTATTAAATATATTAGTTTTTTTGCCCATGTTTTAGTTTAGTAGACCTCTCGTATAGAGAAGCAAAAGTTGTTTTATTTCACCTGATTGTATTTTAAATCAAATATTTTGTATTGAATTATAGAATCCAGACCAAATATATCAGACAACACATCCAAGTTATAGCCACATTTCAGTTCCTTTTACATCCATGTTTACATCCATCCAGCTTGACCCTGCACATATTGCTCTCATATATGCTGTTAAAGAGGAAGAACAGCTTGATTTATTCTTGTCTAATATAAAGAGAAATAACTTATTCCTTATTTTGGTCAAAGGGGAGATGCAAAGCTTTATTTAATTTTTCTCCCCAAACGTTAGACACATCCTTCCTTGTTTTTTTTTTGTTTGTTTTTTTTTTTTTCATTTTTATACAAAAAAATGTTTGTTACAATAAACCATGTTCAGCCAAAAACCAAATCTCATTTTATTAATTTAAGGGTCATTGTAGCTGATGATTATAATAATAATGATAGTTTGATACCGTATACCGTGAAACCGTGATATTTTCTGCTAAGTGTAGTCTTTTCTTATTTCTCTTGTCTTGTCTTATCTTGTCTTCTCCTCTCAGTTGCTCTGAACTTTCAGACCGCAGGGGTTGAGATGGATCTCAATGATGGCTTATTCAGTCAGAACGGACATTGTGGCTACGTACTGAAACCAGTGTTCTTGCGCAACACTGACAAGATGTTTGACCCAGAAAACCCCCAAAACGACGGTTACAAGCCGCTTAGCCTGTCGGTTCAGGTACAAACCACCTGAATTTCTGTGTATGTCCCAGTTTTATGACGTGTATATGCTAAACCTGCACGTTCTGGGTGATCTTTTTCAGGTAATCAGCGGCCAGCAGCTTCCCAAGGTAAACATCAAGGAGGGCTCAATCATAGATCCCCTCGTTCGGGTGGAAATTCATGGCGTACCACTGGACCAGGCCAAGCAGGAAACCAGATACATTGACAACAACGGTCAGTTAAAACGTATAGGACGGAGTCGTGTCTAGACTGAGAAAGCCTAGACGCAGTTAAGCCCAGAGATCTTGTTGCGTTCAAAAGATGAAACAAACTTGTAACAAGTCTTGGTTTTGAGGTTCACAGAGAATGTAGATCATTTATATATTGTATATTACTGTCAGTTTTTCACGATTTGAATCACTTGTGAGCAGTTGACTTAAGTAGTCCTGTGTCTAATTGATTTTAACTAGTGCAAATATTCCATGTACTATTTGTCTCTGCAGGTTTTAACCCAGTATGGTACGATACGCTTCAGTTCACAATTCACGTCCCTGAATTAGCGCTAGTACGGTTTGTTGTGGAGGACTACGATAAAACATCAAAGAATGACTTTGTCGGACAGTTCACTCTCCCTTTCACCTGTATTCAGCCAGGTACATCTCCGTTCCACCAAATGCATCATAAATTTATCCTCCTGTTAGAAGTAAGCACGTTTTGTTCTTCCTCATAGGATACCGTCACATTCATCTCCTGTCTAAGGACGGCACCAGCATACCGCCTTCTTCGCTATTTGTTAATGTCCGGATAGCTAAACTAACATAAACTAACCAAATTTAAAGTTGTCTTACACTGACACGAGCACAAAACAAACTAAAAACTGCAACAATTTCAAGTCTTCCCAGTCAAAGCTTGTTTTCAGAATGCTGACATTGCAATAAGTAAAAATGTATTAAAAAGTAGGTAAAGTAGTGTTGCTATAGATTTAGTTTATTTGTACGCCAAATCATTTTATAGGTATTTTATTTAATGTTATGAAGATTTGTGTGATTGTAAGGAACTGTATCTAAATATAACTTCAATGCGATACATATCCAGGTTGTGATTTACTTTAAAATTAAAAGTAAAATAGAAAATTATATCTGCATAAGGAATTGATCCTATTTTGGTTTGTATTTAAGACTAACATTTTTTTTTTTCCTTACAATTTTCGGTTTAAATATACATAGCAAAATATAATTTTTGTCTTGTTTTCTATAACAAATTATTATTATTTTTTTTTTTTAAAAAAAGGTTTTTGCTTAAAACAAGTAAAAAAATAACAGTGAAATCATGAAATAATATTTTTTGCGTTTTAAGCAAAAACTAAATTTATCTCGGGACTTATTTTAAAAAAAAAACAAGATTTATAAATGTATATTGATTTTTTTGCAGTGTGACCTGGATATTTCGTAAGTTTCACCCAGTGTAATTTTTAACATGCATGACAAGTCTTTACATCTTACTTCATATATTTTAGTAATATTTAATTAGAAATAGATTTGAGGGTTTTTTTTTTTAATCGCACCACTACATTTCAGTAGTACTTACAGTGGTGTGTGTGTTAACTGTTCCTTTGGAATAAAGTACAGAGATAATGGGCTCAAGGGCTCAATTACAATCTTACTTTGGCCCTGAAGTTCTTTAGGGGCCAGACTCAGTTACACAGAGATACAGAAGGAGGGCAGTGAAAATCACCCCATCGGTATCTACCATCTACCTGGACACAGAACACCATCATATACATTTAAAAACATATTCTTAATATGCACCTAAGATGTATAAGATAACTCATTATTTATTACTTATTACATATTATTCTGAATCATGTCAAGACATTTGTTAAATCAAATGAATGCTGCTGGACTAATAGTGTTATATTTTTGTATTTCTAAGCTGTGTATGAGCTGGATCTATATACTGTTTTTGTAATATTGTTCAATAACTATCTGTAAACTGTCTGATTTGCTTGTGTATGTATGTATGTATGTATTTATTTGCCATATTCATTAAAGAATAAAGATAATTTCGAAAGGACTTTAACACAGGTTCTACTTCATACTAGTTTATAAATGAGACTAAACTACTTTGTAAGAATGAGGGGACTAAAAATAATCTTGAAACTCTGATAAACACTGCTAAGGCTGCTCTGTGCCTGCTCAAAAGTCAATGCAAAGACTCAATGCCAAATGATAAACAAAATAATGCCTGCTTGGACCCTACCAGGCTGTAATTTAATTTTTACCAAAATTCATTTTTGCCACCTTTTGGGTAGCATTAAACTGCAAAGACACTTCAGAAATGCCTGTGACAGCTTTGCAGTATAAATTTCATTAACTACCGAAATCAGGTCTTTACAACGCAAATCTCCCTGAAAAGCAAAACACTGAACATTATCAAATAGGAGAATAGAGTGATGGTAATGTATAATGATGAGATTTATTTATCAAATGCAGAGACAGACACAATCAAAATAACGATAATCACTAGAAATTAGGTGTCCCCAACTAAGCAAGTCAGAGGCGACAGCAGCAAGGAACCAAAACCCCATCCATGAGAGAATGGGGGGAAAAAACCTTGGGAGAACCAGGCTTAGTTGGAGCCAGTTATCTTCTGGCCGGACGCCCAGCACCTAATTTCCAGTTCAGTATTAAGCACGTGTTAGATTGTGTAAGGACTTATAGTGTTTGTGTGCATCTGGTTCCGGTGATCTGTCCACGGAGCTCATCTAGGTGTTCTGGTCTCAGATGAAGATCATCTCTTTGTGCTGGTACACCATCTGATCTTGATATAGACTGAGGAACAGAATAAGAGAGCTACAGACTAATATTAGCGTAGAGGCCATCGTGTGTTAAGGGGAGTGTTCCCGGTTCTGGCTGATCCAATTAATGCAGCCTAACAATCCTTTAACGGATTTGATTAATAAATGTGTATCAGTGTGTTATGTGTAAGCCAGAGTA
>JAUYWG010000060.1:3700370-3717194 GCA_034779775.1 Enteromius afrohamiltoni | reverse complement strand
TTGCATATTTTTTGTGTTTACTATACACATTTTCAACACTGTTACAGGATATTTACAGGATACTACATTTTAACTATAGGCCTATATATTTACATTTATATCTACAACTTGGAGGCAATAGAAGTAATCAAAACCAACAGAAGACCAACAACATGCAAGCAATAGGAAATTAATTTTTTTTTAAAAAGTTGATAGAAAAATTGGAAAAATTGGGTTGATAGAATTGGAGTAAATGATACTAGAGTTAATGGGTCAAAACAAAGATGGAAGACACATGTTTTTAGCCGGCTTAGGATTCAGCAGCTCAGATTGAGTTGGGCAGGTCTTTCCACCGGGAGGGAACAGTTAATGAAAAAGTCTGTGAAAGTGATGTTATGCTTTTTTTAGGATGGTGCAATAATGCGTTGCTCATTTGCAGAACTCAGCTGCTAAAGGGCACTTAAGTCTGAATTAATCTGTGTGAATGAATTTAGGTAAAGGGGTTCAGAGCCAGAGGTGGTGTTATAGGCAAACATCAATGCCTTGAGTTTTATGCGAGCAGTTATTGGTAGCCAGTACAAATTGATGAACAGAGGTGTGACGTGCATTCTTTTAGGCTCATTACAGATTAATCTTGGTGCATTTTTGTATTAATTGTTGAGGTTTAATGGAATTGGCTGAAAGACCTGCCAAGAAAGCATTGCAATGCTCAAGTCTGAACAAAACAAGTCCTTCAACAAGGAGTTGTTTTGCATGTTCCGCAAGAAGATCCTGACCTTTCTAATATTGTATAAACCAAATCTGAAGGACCAGGCTGTTTTAGCAATGTGATCTGAGAAATTCAGTTTTTCATCCATCACAAGTCCAACGTCTCTGGCTTTCGGAAGGAGTTATGGTTGATGAGCCTAACTGGAAGGTGGAAGATGGAACCACAAGCGGTCTTGGCTAGGTTGAGTTGAGGGTAATGGTCTCAAGAAAATTACTAGACATGCTGATACGCGAGCAGCTATCATCAGAGCAATAGGATTTAATGAGAGGTTGAATTGAGTGTCATCAGCATAGCAGTAATATGAATAGCCGTGTTTCTGAATGAAAGAAATGATGCCATGTAGACAGAGAAGAGGCACCCCAGTAGCTAGCTACCTTGATGGACCTATTTATAGTATTTGGGTCAAAGACGTCAAGCATCAAAAATGTTTATATCCATAGAAAGCACATTAAATGTAAGTAAAGTGTCTACTTTTAAGACTTCAAATATGTTTTTGGAGATTAAAATGTGGTTGAAATAATGTCACGTTGTCATTCAGTTATGGTTAAACCCTTTTTTGTCTTCGAACCATTTAAATAATTACTATTGACCATTTAAATATCCTTTGATAGTGTTGAAAATTTTGTGTAAATGCCAATTACTAAATGGCTTAAATTTACTTAAAAATTTAATTGTGTAATTATGGTCAATGTTAATATAAATATGATAAATATAAAATATTTATTTAAATAACACACATAAAAGTATAAAAAATATGTATGACAGAATGGTATATACACGTACATATACACATGGTATTAAGTTATATATTAGATATAATACAGTGTTAAATATATATATATATATATATAGAGTAAGTGAGTTTCAGGCTCCCCCTTTTCTCATCATTGTCATGTTCCCAGTGGCGTGGTGCAAAAGCAGATGTTTTTGTTGTGTTTATCATATCACTGAAGGATGCAGAGGGCGTTTGTGTTTGGACTTCACATACAGGCCTTTCTGTCAGAGATCGTCAGTCTGGAACAAGTGATAGAGCGAGGAAAAATGTGGGTC
Source organism: Enteromius afrohamiltoni (assembly GCA_034779775.1). NCBI lineage: Eukaryota > Metazoa > Chordata > Actinopteri > Cypriniformes > Cyprinidae > Enteromius > Enteromius afrohamiltoni. The sequence continues at coordinate 3,715,396 of JAUYWG010000060.1, read as the reverse complement.
GTAGGACATGACGTTTATCTCTCTTATCGTGTCTCCTCTCCAGACCCGCTTCCAGAGCTCGCCGAGCGGTTTGTCCAAACGCTGTGTCATGCCCATATACAGACAAAAACACATAGACGACTGTGTGTGTGTGTTTATAATGCTGTTCAAACTGAGTGAAGGCTTGTTGTGATGTGTACATGACACGTGATCGTTCAGGACTCATAAGTAACTCACATGTTATTCTCTCGAGTCTCCTGCATCGAATCTGTCCTGGTTCAGCTTTCCTTCACAGGAAGATGACGGTCATCTGAGATGCTTTTTCTCTTTCAAACACACACACACATACTCAAAACAGGCCAGTCGTCTCGAAGTGATTGACACGTACAAAATAGCAGACAGAAACGTGCTGCAGATGTGGCTGCATTTTTCCAATTGGATTACAAGTGTTGATTCACTTTTCACGGATGGGAAATGAGTCAAAGCACTCTTTGGCATCAAAATGTTGAAAAAACTGCTGCAACAAACTGAAATTATTGGTGTTAAATCATTTAGTTTGAGGACAGTTTTACAGCATGAAAGTATTTTTATTGGAAAAAGAGTATTGTTTTGTCTTATTTATATGCGCCTCTTTATTACATTATTTATTATATTTTAATGTGTGGGTAAATTTCAAATATTTCACACTATAAGCAAAAATATAAGAAATTATATTTGTATGACATGGTAATAATAATAATAATAATAATAATAATAATAATAATAATAGTCTACTAGTTAGTCTATAATAGTCTATAATTACTCTAATGGTATATAAAGATACTTTTTGTTATATGTTATTCATTATATAAGTAAAACTTAGATATCTCCACGCGAAGTCTTATATCACGATATTAGGAATTTTAATATTTCATGGTAATGATATATATTGTTATTTTTGCTATAAGCTCTTAATAGAAATGTGAAAATGTTTGTGTTATCATCAAAAAGTAAAAAAAAGCAACAACAACTTAAGCCCCCTGAAGACAAGTAAACAGTCAGTGATTAAGTAAGATACTAATTGCAAGCAATTGGAAAAAAAAACTACAGTAGAATTAATAAATAACAAATTAAGAGTTTATTTGCAGACAATAACAGACAACTGCGCTTTTTAAAATGTATAAAAAAAAAAAAGTTTTTTTTGTGTTATTGTGTTTTTATATTTTTATTGTAAAGAATTACCACATTTTCACCACAAGTTAAATATATTAAGTTTCTACAATATATAAACATATTGTAGAAACTTAATTTCCTGTAAAGCTGCTTTGCAATGATTTGTATCGTAAAAGCGTTATATAAATAAACTTGAGTTGAATTGTGTTAGCTGTATTTTGTAGTTATTTTTTTTAACCTAATCAAAGTAACCCAACTGCAGTTTGATTGAGATTATTATTGAAATGCACAGTGATTAAACATGATTTTTGAGTTATGTTTTTGCTAATGAACTCTTCAAACATTACATTGTATAAAGAGCTCAAAAGTATAAAAACACTGCATATCCTTTGATGTAAAAAAAAAAAAAAATGTATATTAACAATTAGTGTTGGGTCGATAGACGATACCATCGTCCATCAACGATGATCAAGCATGCTGAGCCGGCATCGGGATCTTCCGCCCCGCCGCAGCAGCACCAAGCTCGCGGAAAAATACACTTAATCTATGGTGGCAAATCCATGCCATTAATAAGCTAGCTCGCCACTGATGCTGGCGAGTGCGGTAAATCATTTCCGCGAGAGGAGAACAGATGTAAATGCGAAGAAACGGGTCCGCGAGCTCGATATGTCATTTTATGCAATTCAAGCACTCGCGCTCGATCATTCCTGCGCTCCATCCTCTCTCACCTGCTCGCGCGAACACTGTTATTTTTGTCAGTCGTGGGGCGGGGCTTGGTGTTTTAGTTACAACTAAACACCCCCCCAACCGCCACCTACGACAACAATATCATCGTCCATCACAATGTTTCACATTAGACATCGTACGATGCCAAATTGGTCAACATCGCCCAACCCTATTAACAATTCAAAAGTGATTTAGTCCAGTCAGAGATTTTCACTCTTTTTGTTGTTTATGTATGACAGACAGCAGAAATATTAGACTGCTATCACTTTAAGAGCTGCCCTGATCCAATATACTGTTGCATGTTTTCTTTTTGACCTAAATAACTTTGTGTAAGAATACTTGCAAAGACTGACATTTTGACAAGCAGTGTATGTATTTTGCCTCAATATACTGCTAATTGCTGCTTAATACTTAGTAATACTAAGTTTCTGAATTAAGGATTTAGAATAAGGTCTTGCAGAATAAGACATTAGTATCTGTGTTTTTTTAAGCAATAATAAACAGCCGATATCGCAGTAATGTTCATGCTAATAACCAACTAGTTAATACTAGTTACACTAAAGTGTTACCAAAATAAATTCTTATTTACTCAAAGTATTTAAAGTGAGAAGGGTGTACATAAAAAGCATGCTTTTTAAATGTATTTATTTAATTTGATGTTCAATCCGCTATTGCAATGTAGATAAATGTTCTAGTCTATACACAGTATTAAGTTTAATTACATAGAAGTAACTGTTATTAAATTAAAGGGGAAAAAAGTGTAAAAGTAATTAGTTTTAGTGACTTAGTAACTAATTAAACCTAACACTGCATACAAGTGTGTTTTTAACCGTTCAAGGCCTATGAAGTAGCAAAAAATATCTCTCTAACCCTGTTTTCACGTGCCTCTCTCACAGCGACCATAAATATAGTAAAATAGCTTTCACTTCTTATTGCGCTTTAACAGCTTAAAATAACGTGTTTTTATAAACATACGCAGAAGCTACGTTTAAGTCACCGCGTAGCACAGCAACGTCACGTGACAATGAAATAACAATAGAAATTACATCAAAATGTGATGAAAATGTGCTTTGCATAACTGTAATACCTTTATGCTTTTGTTTTTGCAATGAAATTTTACCTTGACATATTTTTCTGAGACTCAGCATTGTCCTCTTAAAGATAAAGGTGTTGATTTGAGCAGAAAGCTCATCTTGGTTCGTATGTATTGTGATGTGAAGAGCTTGACTGTCCACAGGCAGCAGGAGAGGTCAGTGAGGCGGTCTGTCAGTGACCGTATCTGTGCAGAGCTCTGAAGGCGTTTTTCATGATCAAATATCTCATACAAACCCTCTTTTTTTTCGTCTGAATGTTGCTCGGCAACCAGAAGCTTGTTGAGCTGAGTTTTTCCCTGGAGAAAGAAATCGCAGAGGTCGACTCATTTTCATGCGTTTCTCTGGGTTTAATGCACTTGTGTTATTTTTGGACTGAACGGTCACTGTAGTTTAACTGTTTTTAGCATTGTTGCACAACAAGGATCATTTCAGTGCTGAGGGAAAATTGAATTTGGGCATTTTATGGTGATTTTCACACAATTCAGTTATTATTATTATTATTATTATTAATTAATAGCAATTACTGTAGATTTACACTTCAATTATTAATTGAAATTGAACACTCAATGTGCATTTTCTGAAAGTAGAGCATGTACTTCTTAACACTTTTATTTTTTTCAATTCTTTATATTTTAAATATTAAAAATAATATTTATACTAAGTATAAGTTTACTAACTTTATACTAATATAATATAATAAAATGTAATTATTAACAACAATTATTTTTATTAAGCACCCAATGTGTGTTTTTTGCAAATAAAACCTATATGTCTTTAGATTTAGATTTTTTTAATGCACAATAATTTAAATATTTTTAATTAGTGTAATTATTATTACTGATTATAATTAATTACTAATTAATGTAAAATTATTAATTTAGTCCTTTTTAAGCTCACATTGTGCATTTTATAAAGTTAAGCATTTTAATGCACAGTAATTTAAATGTTGCTTTTAATTATTATTATTTTGCTAACAATCAGAATGTTATTATTTTTAATTAATTAAATAAAAATAAAATGTATTTTATTAAGTGCACATTAAGCGTATTTTATAAAAGTAAAGTCTTGACATCTTTATTGTTGCAATTAACAGAAATTCAATATTATTGTGGATAATATAATGTAATAATAATTATTACACATTATATTAACAATTTGAACGTTATAATTAAATTATTTCAAACAAATTAATTATTTTTATTAAACACCCAATAAGTGGATTTTCTGAAAATAAACAATGCAAATTTTTATTTTTTTTCAATGCACAACAATTTCAATATTTTTATTAGTTTTATTATTATTATATAAATATGCACTGTTGCACTGTTATAACTATATATAAATATTAATTTAGTATTTTTTTTGAAGCTCCCAATGTGCATTGTAATTAAAAGAAAGCATTTTAAGTATTTTATTAGCATTTGTTATAATAATGTTAGTTAACTGATAACAATTTAATATTTTTATTTAGTCCATTTTATGGAAACGAAATCTTCACATATCACGTGTAAAAAAGCTGTATTTGTGGTTTGCCCTCAGAGGGCTGTGAATGACCTCTGTCAGATGGACGTTACAGTCAAATATAAACTCCTCGTCACACTCGATCTGATCTCCTGAGGTCAGCACAATCGTTAAATACACACAGTATGCTGCTTCTGATAAGACGTCACTATCCGGGAACAGGAAGTTACATGCAGTTAAACAGACACCCTACTGCAATCTATTCACACTAGAGCTGTCTGTGTTTTCCATTCTATATGCAATCCCACAGTCATAATGTATGCCATCAGATTGGATCTCATTAAAATCAGTGGCACTTCTGTGTAATTTTCAGAACAGAACTCAATTAAATTCAGTTTATTGTACTTTCCCCGCAATACTTTAATTTGTCACCAGCAGAGCAGTTCCTGGCTCATTTCTGTTGGGAACTGAACTGAACTGAACCTGCAGCCTTTGTGTTTAACTGATTGGCTGCCACTGCGTTATTTTGACAGGTGCGTGAAGTTCAGGCTTGGCAGACAAAACAAAACCCATATGAACCAAAACACCTGCGTTTAAACCAAAACTAAAATCCTCTTCAAAGAATAGGCTGAAAGTCTAAAGCATGTGTTTAGCTTTTCTTGTTTAAACCAGTTTTGTTGCTGGTCACTAAACTTACACTGCAAAACATGCTTTTCTTTCTTTGTTTTCAGCCTTAAATAATAAAAAAAAAGCTTAAATCAAGTTTTTCTAGACAAGTAAAAATTATCATCTTATTTTCAAGAAAAAAAACTCACTCAACTCATTATTTTGCTTGTTCTAAGTAAAAACTCAAATTTGGCTTTTTATTTTTTTTTTTTTTTTTTTTTTTTAAAGCAAGAGAATAATTTTTCCTTCTTAATTAAAGAATCTTTAGATATTTTGGCTAGAAACAAGTAAGAAAAGCATTTTTTGCAGTCTAAAATAAATCAGTTTTCATTTATTAAAATAAATTCAAATGAAGCTTAAAACAAAATATAATATATAAAATAAAATATAAACTTAATTTTTTTTTAAGTTTTTATTACATTTTGTTTAACTAAGAATGTTTAAATAGTTTTTATTGAAGAAGATAAAATAAAACATAAATATTCGATTGAAAATGAACTTTCACCTTGAGAAGTGATTGAAGCGAACAATTTATCAATTCAATTAAAATAAAGCCGAAATCAATTACTATATATTTTACAAACCTTAAACGTATAATCGTAAGATTAGAAATGTTGCAGCTAACTGAAATAATTTGAAGCATTAGAATTAAGAAAAAACTAATAAAAATGACCTACGTTAACATAAAAACTAGTAGTATATTAATAGTACTAAAATAACACTTTGTTCCTATTTTGAAAGTAATCATTTGTATTCCATTTAAAATTTTATGCATTCTGCAACAATTCCATTAATTTCATTTTATGGTTTTTGCTAAATCCTTTCCTTTTTAATTTTATTTTAATTTGTATATTTATTATATGTAATTTTTTTAAATAGTTGCAATAGTATTGTTTTTTATTTTCAAGCCTTTTAGTGTTGAACGCAAAGCTAATATATAAAAACTTGATCAAAAATACTGATTAGTATCGAGCTATAAGGAAATGTCTTTTTTTTTTTTTTTCCAGGCACAGGAGAAAAGAAACAACAGTCGAAGAAAGAAAAAATGAAGGAGCGCAGGGATAGATGGCTTAACAGTAAGTATTTGTTCACCTTCTCTTCTTCCCGTTTCCGGCAAAGAAAAGCGCTAATATCATCAACCGAATCCCGAAACGCTCATGTGAGGCCGTTTCTGATCTCATGGGCCGAGGGCAGCTTCAGAGATGGCTTTGGTGGGATCATTAACGCCTGTAATCGTTCGGGCCGATCAATGCGGCGTGTAACACAAGCTCCGGCCGAGGTGATTATAATTAGGATCTAATGGGGCTCGCGGCTCCAGCCGAAACCCAAGCCTCAGATTGCAGTCGCATTGTCAGGAAATTAAAAAGACGAGAGGATCGAGACGCCTTATGTACAAGGTCATAACGATATGAAGAAGACGCCTAAATGGCCGCTTGCGAGATGAAAAATGACATTTATTTAATGCGTAGTGCTTCTGTCAAGGAAGAGCTTCTCTGTCTGTTTTTTTCTTCCCTACATGTACTTTGTTTTTCTTGGACTGAAGCACCTGGGGTGTCCTGCTTTCTGTCTCTGAGCTTCGGGTTTGGTTTTAGATGCTCGGGTGACATCAGTCTGTTCCTGCAGGAGTTATTTTGTGTCTGAGGCCTGGACAGGAAGTCATGCTGGATATGGGCTGACTGGAATCAACTCATCCTTTTAAAACTTTTTAAATCAGTAATTATGTGTGTGGCCTACTGCAACTTTACTGAAATACATTTCATTTAAGATATTATTTTAAATCAATTGATTTCTTTGATTCCATGCTGTGTTTATTTCAAGTATTTATATGTATAGGGATAGTTTTAGAAGTTTGTATAATTGAAGAAAAAAAAAACATAAATTTATGCTTTTTGTGAATTTGTGCCATTTTATTTGATACCTTTTGTTTTTAAAATATATATTTTATACTTTTATTTAACACTTTAGAAAATGCATACGCTTTTATTTTACACATTTTTATGTTTTTGTGTTTATACTTTTATGTTTTTTATTAAAGAGTTTAGGCGTTTTTTTTATTGCATGCCTTTTAGATATTTTTGTTTCTGTTTTGAAGGTTTTTTATGGTTATATTTTGCTTTTAAATTCTTTTATGACACTTTTATTTATGTGAATTTATGTTTTAGTTTTCATGCTTTTAATGGCTTTTTACTTTTATTTATTTTTTACTTTTTTATTATTGTTTATAAATTTGTTGTATCTTATGCTTTCCCCCGTTTTTAATATATAATTATTATTATTATTATTTAATACATTTGTTTTATTTTATGCTTTATTTTTAAATTCACTTTCATGGCATTTTATTTATGCAATTTATTGTATACTTTATATTTACAAATTTACATTTCTTCAAAATTATTTATATTTTTATTTATACTTTTTTTAAAGTTATGCCTTTAATATATTTATTTTGAACTTTTTTAAATAATTATTGTCTTACACTTTTTGTGTTTTTAATTGTAACTATTTTATTCCTTTTCATGCCTTTTTCCAGAAAGCAGTAAATTACAAGAAGAAAAGGACTGGGAAATGGCTCCTTAACTTCACAGCTCATTCGTTTGAATGAATATGTGAATGTGTCTTGTCTACTGCTGTTTTTCACATGGTGTGTGTGTGTATCGTCACCAGAGATCAGCGCGATCAAGCTGGCTCGTGAGCAGCAGGTGGCGCAGGCTCGGAGGAAGGCCACACCCGTGGTGGGTGACATGAGACCCCTGGCCGATGCCCTTCCTGAACTCTCCCAGCTCCTCCCGTCTCTCGAAACCCCCGCCAGCTCACAGCGAAAGATCAAAGCGTAAGCCTCCGTTTGCTCATTACAGCTCACAAGCTCTGGGATAATTGATGCAGATTATATATTCTGTGGCATGAATGAACGTCAAACAAACAGATTTAATACAGTACCTTTTTCTCTTTTTTTGCATAAATTTTCCACAAGACATTTTACACCTTTTTTCTTTTTCTGACCTCTTGAGTTCTATATATATACTTAATATTTATAGTACATATGGGTCTGTTTTTATAGACAATGCTTAGTCTAAGCCATAATTAGGCCGTAGTTAAATTAGGATGTTAAAGTAATTTTTATAAATGTGCCTTATAATATAAAATAATATTAACATTACTGTTGTGCAACCTAAGACAAAAAAAAAATGCGCTGATATGTTTTAGAATCAGTCAGCTCAAGCTTCTTTCAGTTAAAACGGCTTCGATTTACGTTTTAGTCTGGGACTAGGTTTAAGCTTTGTCCATGAAACGGGGTTAAACTAATAAACTGTTTGCCAAAAGCCAAAACATAATCTCAAGAACATCTCAAGAAAATATATGGTTTTTAAAAAAAGGTACAGAAAAAATATTCCATCAGCTAGAATTTTTTTCTCCTATAAAATACAAGCTTAAAATAAAATAGTAAAATATAAAATAAAGAAATAAATTTGTCACGTGTGGGAACTAAGATATTAATATATGGAAAAGTCATTAATATAAGTATATTTGTAAAAGTTTTGGATAAAAATTTAATTGGCTTGAAATTTATTTTGTTTTGCATTAGTGTCTTTTTTTTTTATGTCATCTATATATTTTTATTTCAGTTTCCGTTATTCTAGTATATCGAGGTAAACTTAATGAAAATGAGAAATGTTGCCTTGGCAACTACCTAAAATAAGTAGTTTTTTAAGCTTAAAAAGTTTATTGCATTAAGAGACCGTTTTTTTTTTTTTTTTTTGTTTTAGTAAACCCTGGTGTTAAAATGTAAACCTTTAGCAGCAGACAAAACGTTTCCGTCTTTGATATTTTTGGCAACCCCCCATAAGCATATTATAGTAAAAAGCATATTAATATCAGCTCTAAATATATTTCGTAAGAAATGAAGCACGCCACGTGTCGACAGCAGTCATGCTGTTTGTAAATTAATCGAATTTGGCTGAGCGCACGTCAAAGTGTTTCTCACAACTGTTAAATTGCTTTTATCCAAACCACATTAGTCTGTTTTCTGTTTGTTTTATCTGTTAGTCATTTGATGTGTTGTGAAGTCTTGCATGAGTAATAAATAACACTTGCGTGAGGAAAGCCTGTGCTCCAGAGAACTTAAAAGAGCGTCTTCAAACATGCCTCTATATCTCTATATATAAAACACTTCAGCTTTTTTCTGACATGTTTGTGTGTTGTTTTTAAGCTAATGATGATAAATATAAACTGTTCTGCATGTAACACAATTGTTTGTTCTTGTTTCTCGCCACAGTTCAGTTAAGAAGAAACCAGAACCCACAAACTTTGCTTTGATGAAACCAGCCCAGAAACGGAAAATACTGTAAGATAATGGCTAATGCCTTGCTTGTGTTCGTTTCACATTAGAATTTTATTTCATCAGTCAATTTGCACATCAATTTCTATTAAAAAACTGGTGGTTAACGGAAAAATCTGTCAAAACAATCTCAAAACATGTCAAGGACAGGGTAATATTTTACTCAGAAACAAAAGAAGAAATTATATATTACATGAGAGACAATTAATCCTAAGTAAATGCAATTTGTATTAATATTATATATATTTTATACAGTTAAGCACTTCTTTGTTGCTAAAAAAATACAAAAATAAAAATACAAAATAATTCTGTTTGAAATTTGTAAGATGCAGCAGTTATTCAATTGCAAGCCATTTACAACAATTTGTTACACAGTTTGCTGTTTTTTGTAATGCAAAATATAATTAGCAAAAAATGCTATTTTAAAAAAAAAAAGATGCATTATTAAAAAAAAAAACAAAAACATTATTTAAACTTTTATTATTATAAATAAAGGTATTTTAAGTTAGGTTTTAATAAAACATGTTAAATGTTTTATTACTCAAAAATTCATAACTCAGAAATTACTCAATGTACCGTGCTCTCCACTAATATTGGCACCCTTGGTAAATCTGCGCAAAGGTGGCTGTGCGAATAAATCTACATTGTTTATCCATTTGATCTTTAATTTAAAAACAATAAATACAGTTTAACCTATAATCGAATTAAAACAGTTGAAAATGGGAGAAAAACTCATGAAATAAATGTTTTCCTCCAATACATGTTAGCCACAATTATTGGCACCCCAAGATTCCTATAAAGTCAGAATTCCGAGATATTAAGTCAGAATTCTGAGATATTAAAGTCAGAATTCCGAGATATTAAAGTCAGAATTCCAAGATATAAAGTTAGTATTGTGAATTCGCAATTCTGATCTGTTTTTTTCTCAGAATTGTGAGATATACAGTCCAATTTTAAGCGAAAAAAATTCTGTTCTCAGAATTGAAAGTTTGTATCATGTAATTCCAAGAAAAAAGTCAGAATTGTGAGATAATTCGCAAAAAACCTTTGCCGTGCAAGTAACATTGCTAATTGTTCTATAATGTTACTTATATACGCACACTATAAGTTTAGCAGATTCTGTTACATAGTATTTTATATGTGCACAGATATTTTAACAAAGTCGAATGTTAAATGAATGATTATATTTGTTTCCAGCGAGACGGAAGCATCTCACTTCAGCGAAACCATGAAGAATCCCGCCTTCAAGACCAACCCTTTAGCTGCGATCGGCGATCTCCTGCGAAAGCGATTCAAACAGGAGGACGAACAGAGTTAATTGCGACTCTGCTGCGCCGCCCTGTTGGTGGAGCTCAAGAACTGCGTTTATCATACGCTGATACAACAAAACAAACCAATACAGTAAAACTGCTTTCGGACTTCATACCAGAATATGAGAATGAAGAGACATTTGCGTATCTGACTTGCATGAACACTACGGTTTATCCTGTTTTTTCAGTGTGAATTCGTAAATGCGTTAATAAATTAATAATCATGTTACCAGATATTTACTGATTGTTTGCTCACGGTAACATAAAAAATAAATCCTGTGGAAAATTATTAAAAATACGTATCTTTCTCTTTATTAGCAGCACATGAAAAAAAAATCTAAAATGATGCATTATTTACTTTGAAATTGACTCTACCTGCTGCTTTCGTTCATTGAATATCACAGACAAAGGCCTCTAATTAAAGCGAGATCTGATCTATCAGACGCTTCTGTATTTCCATGGCAACACGTTGCAAAAAGAGGGAAAGGGCTTCGGTGGCGGTAACACTTTTCAGAGATGAAAGTGAGCTGGGAACCTGAAGACATTAACCTGACTTCTCTTAAAGGGTTGACGAGCGCAGGCTGTAGGGACTCTGGGACGTCTGATATTGAGGAGGACCTTCTCTCGGCTCTGGTTTCAGCCACTTCACAATCCCATCTAATGTGTGTGAACGCAACAGAAGCACATATGTCATGTTTTAAGTGATAGAGGAGTGTGGGTGTAGATAGGAGATGTTCTTCACCCACACAAGATTAATCTCGGCTTGTACTTCTCGGTTCGTCCTGAATCCGTTTATTATAGCATAAGATACTAAACGGTCAAATGTGTGTGATTGATAGTTAAATGAAAAGCAACATTTACGTATTAATATCTGCCCAGCAATAATCAAACAGTAGTAATTATCAATCTATCCGTATGTTTCTTTCATTTATTCGTTAATTCGTATCATCTATCTGTTGTTCGTTTTCATTCTATATGTTAATTTTATTTGTATTTTTTTTGCTTGTCCTTTTCTATCTATCTGTCTATCCGTCTTTTTCTTTTTTTGGTTTATCTATTTATTTGTATTGTCTGTTGTCCACTTGTTTTTTTATTTTTTTTATTCTATTTTCTTAACTTCATTTTTTTTATCTCTCTATTTTTCATTCATCTTTCGTTTGTTTTTTCTTTTTCTATCTGTCTGTCCGTCTGTTTTTCTTTGATTCTTTCATTCATTTGTTAGTTTGTCTGTCTCTATCTTTCTATTGTTCTATCTTTCTTCATCTATCTATCTATCTATAGATAGATCTGTTGTTATACAGATGTTAATATATCATAGTTTTAACCTCTTATATTATTATTATTGTTTTATTTTGTGCTTTTATTAATTGCTGTGTCGTCATTAGTTGCAGGACATATGTGACCCTGGAGCACAAAACCAGTCTTAAGTCGCTGGGGTTTATTTGTAGCAATATCCAAAAATACATTGCACGGGTCAAAATTATTGATTTTTTTATGCCAAAAATCATTAGGAAATTAAGAAATTATCACGTTCCGTGAAGATTTTTGTAAACTTCCTACTGTAAACATATCAAAATGTAATTTTTGATTAGTAAAATGCATTGATAAGATATTCATTTGGACAACTTTTAAAGGTGATTTGCTCAGTATTTTCTAATACTTATGACTGGTTTTGTGGTCCAGGGTCACATATTAGCTCTTAAAGAGAGTCATGCTTTATAATGCATTGAAATTTAATGTAACACATGCTACACTGATAAAATATATTTTAAATGTAAAATATATCAAAAGTATAGAAGTGTTGTACAATGTGCGCTAGTAAATTGAATTACGAGTATTTTAAAAAACGGTGAATTATGAATCTTGATGAGTGCGTTACTGAATCTCTCAAAATCCGCAAACAACATGATGAGCAATAATGTACACCCAAATAAAAAGGAAAACTATATGAACATGGGATATGATTTTATTTTTTATGAAAATTAAACAAAGGTTCTTGTTGATTCTCGTATGTTAGTGTTCAATGATTCAGTAGTTGTTTTTATATTTGTATGATAGTTATGAGAATTTAGTTTCAGTGGCGCATGGCACAAGCTTAATTTTCATTTTGCTCTCAAATTTTTGCAGCGTTTCTAAAATAAAATTTGGCTGTTATATAAAGCAATATGCGTCAGTAGATGGAGGCGGCCGCTCTGATTCCTCCTCGACTCCTCTTCATCCTTCAATGGGTCAGACTCACACCCCAGTCCCCCTCAGAAGAGTGAGTCACACACACGGGGTCAGGAGCTGCCACAAGCCTTCATTCGCTAGTCTTTATCAACACTCTCATATGTGCATTTTTATATATAAAAATAGATATGTATGAGTTTCTTTATTATAATATTTATTTGTTTGCATGATAATAACCCAGTGATGGTTAAGCATCTATGTCAAATACTATTTTAGTCTTTCTAGTATGCCGAGTTAATTCAGCAAAGGCCATCCATAAATACTAAAAAAGGAAAATAATTACTTTTTTTTTTTTTTTGGTCTGGTGTTGCTTAGTGTTGCTCACACTAAATATATAAATAAATATTATTAAAATAAAAACATATTATACAAAGATTTAAATGTATATAAATAAAACCTTACTGTATATATAAATACAAATATGTATCTAAACATTATGCTATTTTTACATGTGATATATTTTATATAGACGTTATATACTTTTCTTTTTTAATAAGAACACAATAAAAAATGCAAAAAAGCTTAAATAATTGAGTGAGAGACTACTGTACAGAACAGAATAATCCTGCAACATTTAAAGAACGAATATAACATATGATAATACAGATTGTGGGTGGAGAGAAATTATTTATCCATAAAATATGTCTATAATTATTCAGCTTTACATAAAAAATAGGCATCCATCTAAGTATCTTTAATGATACTAAAATATCAATAATGGTTTAATTATGGTATAATTATGATGTGCAAAATAAAATGCTGTATATTACACATTATAAACAGGCTCTATATATATATATAAAATCAATGTTCTGATGTTCAGATAGTAGTTTTACGCCTCTGTAAATTTCTCTGTATAAATGAAACCAAACGACCGTCTCTCTGACCAATCAGCGCTAGGCTCTGTCCCGTCGAGCTCTGACGCACCAATCAGACGAAGAGCCCGCCCACTTTCTGACCAATCAGGTGTCCGCATCGGTTAGTACCCGTTTACATCACTGTACTCGTCTCACAAATGCAAACGCGCATAATTAAATGACTCGCGCTGTGATATGCGGTGATGCTCCGCGTGCTTAATTTCTAACGTATTCATCTTCCTTTTATTCGGCATTTACCTTTGCTTCACTGGACGTTATTGGTTCATCTCAGCGCAGGACATCAACCCAACAGCGCACTGTGAGTAATGTTCACATTTATTAACGGACACAGTTATATATGCAGTGCTTTTAATTGACACGATCGTGTTTCTACAAGATCCCTGTATCTAATAAATAATAATGCATATGATTGAAATGGCCCGTTATCTCCAGTTCAGCATCCAGTGGTCCACGAGCTTCAGACATGACTTATGCTCCTATAGCCCACAGATACTGATGTGCTTGATTAAGCCTTGTGTTATTCAAATTACTAACCGGACAAACTGACCTGCAACCAGATTTATGGGGGACGAGCAACGACTGATGGGTTTTTAGACCCCCAAGTCGAAGGAGCATCTGTCCCAACTGCTTTTGTCTCTCTTTTGAGCCAGCAGTTGGTTTCTGGTTTTTATTTATTTTATTTTATTTTATTTTTTTTACACAAATATCTGAAATTATACATGGCGGTGTTTTAATTTAAGGTGTATTTTAAAATAATAATAATAATAATAATAATAATAGCTTATTAGGCTACATTATGATATATTAATTTGATAACACTCTATGTCTACACGTTACATGCACTTACTTTTATAACAGTAATTAATTATGCATAATTATATACAAATAACCCCAATCCTAACCATATAGTAAGTATGTGTAGCCTAGTAAATTAATATTACTCTGTTTTTATGTTCTTAATTATAATTACACTATAACAGAACATATTAAAATAAAGTATAACCATTACTTTAAAACCCTGAACCTTTCAGGTTGATATTCATAATTAAAGTTTTTTGTTTGTTTGTTTTATTTTATTATTTGTAATATATATATAAATATATAACTTTTGTATGCATATATATATATATATATATATACAGTGCTGCTTGAAAGTTTGTGAACCCTCCAGCCATGGTCACTGAATCCGTAAAAA
>JAUYWG010000060.1:3655631-3686313 GCA_034779775.1 Enteromius afrohamiltoni | reverse complement strand
TACTGAAACTGTGTTGAATATTTTTTCAGAAAACAGCTTATGTTTTTAAGTTATGTATTTCTTTCTCTCTTTTTATTTTTTTCCCTTGACTGCTGTCTAGGAATAATTGTGCAGTGGTAAATAATCCCCAAGCAAGGATTAGAAACTTTCTGGCATCAGCTGGGTGAAAATACACACAAAAAAATCCAGACTTATTTCCTTATGGATGCCTGCTTGAAAATATTGAATTTTGAACAGAAATGGGGCACAGCAAATTAGATAAACATGGTTACTTAAGCATTTCTACACCCAGTGCCGTCGTCTCTCATGCTCAAACATGGAGATAAAAAAACCCATTTCCTCCAGACCAAGAGTAGTGGAGTGAAGTCCTGAGGGACGGACTGTGAGTTTAATCTACTGGAGGGGGGAATAAATCCAGCATTAGCTGAAGCGGTTCAGGTTTGACCATCCGAAACCCAGACCTTGTCCAGCCCACCTGTCTCCTCTCACTCTCACTCGCTCTGCCTCTTTTTTTTTTCCTTCTGATGGACTCAGCGATAGATCCGTCTCTGTGGCATGTGGTCTGGTCTGGAGCTTTGCTGATAAAGTGTGTTATCTGTCGCACCTCTTCTCACCCGTAGCACCTGTGTTTGCTCCTTCATGTGTTAGGGATAATGGGGGCTTTTCACATTTTTAAAAGTTTGTGTCTAGTTCAAAACAAGAATAAAAAGCCATGTTGTTTACTTACCCTCATGTTGCTTCAAACCTGAATGACTGACTTTCTTCTGCATAACCTAAAAGAAGATCATCTGAACATTGTTTTATCTATTTTAGTCATATAATGGGAGTTAATGGGTTCCTAAACAACATGACATTGGGGGCGAAAAAAAACAACACCTTTTTGTAAATGTTTTCTTTCATGTTCCATACAAAGTAAAATGATTTTGTACAGATTTTTACAGATTTGTACTTTTTATCTCGCTAGTACAAGTTTATATCTCGCAATTCTGACTTTAAATCTCGCAAGTACGAGTTTATATCTCGCAATTCTGACTTTTCTGAGAAAAAAAGTCTGAATTTTGCGATGTGACTTGCAATTGCAAGAAAAGAAAGAGATAAAAAGTCGCAATTACCTTTAAAAATGTTCATTATATAGATCTAAAACAATAGTATCAATCAATAGGTAAAAACTGCTGTCTGTCTTAGTATGCTTGAGTGTATTTTTGTAGCTCTCTCTTTCTCTCTGTTGGTGTGTGTATTTCAGTTCATGTGTGATAATGAAATCGCTTGATTGGCTTTACGAATTGACACGCAGCCCTGCCGCAGCCTGCCGAGTCCCTACGGAGTCGACACTAAACGAATGCTGTCATAAAAATTTTACAGGTCCTGTGGTGAAGACATGGCGGTAGTTGCAGCTGCTAATTGTTTGAAAGATGGCAAGCATTATTTGATAAACTCTGATGCTAAAACCTGAGACTGGCTTTTAGCATTGTATGGTCTAAGAGTTCATAGAGACCACGACACATTCGCAAAGCTGGGCTCAAAAATGAAGCAGAACTACTTGTTTTATATATATGTAGTAATAATATTATGTCATTTAAATGTGATGTATTGGTCTATCACTGATATTTATATGTATATATCCCCCCACAGGGATCATCAGCAAGACAATGAATGAAGGTAGGCAGAATATCTTGTGTGTTTTTTAAAAATTATGTCACTTATATGTTAGTTGGGTTTTCATGTGTTTTAAATCTGTAAATGTAGATCTTTTCACTTTGTTTTCAAAGTTGATTTTAATTAATGCTTTTAAATGGTAAATCGTGATTAATTGCATCCAAAATAAAGGTTTTTGTTTACAATATGTGTGTGTATGTATATGAAAATGTGTCATGTTTATATAATAAATATATTTATACATGTAAATATGATTAAAATGTATATTGTATGTTTGTGCATTTTTATATACATGATATATATATATAAACAGTACACACACATCATGTAAACAACTTTTATTTTGGATGTGATTAATCACAAATTTCTATGCATGCTATTGTTTAAAAAAGCTCTGGTCATAAAATAACACTTTAAAAATTAAACAAACCTTTTCTTAGTTTTTTTAAATGTCTATACAAATAAACAGTCACCTCGGTCATTGTAAAAAATCTAGTGTTGATTCGAAATGAAAATGAGTGGATACTCACTAGTGCAACCAAATGGAAAATAAATTGTTTTCAAACTGGTTTTCTGAACACTGTCATTGTATTTTATTGGTCAGTCCAAACAGAAAGCCACACCCCAAACTCACACCTTTGGTTGAGCCTTTGTTGGACAGATCAGGATCTTAAAGGAATAATTTACACAGAAATCTGTAATTATTTACACATTTCATGTCACTCTAAGAGCTTTGTTCATCTTCGGAACACAAATTAAGATATTTTTGATGAAATTCAAGCTTTTTGACCCTGCACAAACAGCAACACAACTGACACGTTCTAGACTCAGAAAGGTAGTAAAGACAATATTAAAATAGTCCATGCTTTGTGGTACTCTCGTGAAGGTGCGTCAAAGACAGACAAAAGAGAAAAAAAGCACACAGAAAGTATTCTTGTAGCTTCATAATATTATGGTTGTCGTGTGGACTATTTTAATAATGTCCTTACTAGCTTTCTGGGCTTTGAACATAAGTTGCATTGCTCTTTATGCATGGTCACAAAGCTCCCAGATTTCATCAAAAATATCTTAATCTGAAGATGAACAAAGGTCTTGCAGGTTTAGAACAGCATGAGGATGCGTAATTAATGACTGAATTTTCATTTTTGGGTGAACTATCTCTTTAAAACAGAGCAATGTTTGACTGCAAGGATAAGTCTGCATTTCTGTTCGGTATCAGCCCTGTTAGTTGCGCTTACCTTTTAATCCAAGAAAACGTGAAGCACTTGTGAGCCGTAATACCTTACAGGCTGACACCGAAAGTTTGTTTCTTTACTTTTGCTGACACTTGGAGAGAATCAGGCCAAATGTCTTTTTCTATCTGCACAACACTCGCACCCCAACACACACACATTTCTCTGTCCAGATCTCTTTCTGCATTTCTTCTTCCCTCCCTTTGGTCTCTCTCGCTCCAATAGTGTTTCCTGATGAGCTGGAGGGTCGTAGAGCTGAGCTATTGCTCGCATTCAGGCTGCATCTTACGATCGTACATCTACCCTTCACTCAGAAAGACCTGCTGTGCATTCTAAGCCGTCTGCTCTCCGTGGTCCTGAATTCATCGTTCTTAGCTTGCAGCTCTCTGCGGTTGCTGAAGAAGAGTGGCATTTAATGCACCGTTCCGTGCTGTTTTAAAGCACCAAGTGCAGTTTCCGACATGCTAACAGTGTCTGTGATGATCAAAAATGCCTTGAGCTGATAGCTAATACCTAGCTAACGCTCCGTTAGGAGAGCCAGGCGTTTTTATTTTTGTAACTTTTAAGAACGGCAAGGTTTAAGAGCCAAAAGAGTCACACGCAAGGTTGAGGTCAACTAATAAATACAATTAATATCAGATGAAAACAATCCTGTGAGGTTGATCTGTGTGCTTGCTCTCGTTTATAAAAGTAGATGTTGAATGGTGAGTGATGTCGGCTAATTTATCAACAGCACTCACTAATGTGCCAGGCGTCACACTGTGAGAAATGCCTCCTTTTATCCCAAGTCTTTAATTTTCACGAGGTTCGCCACGGCTAACCCTTCTTTTATGCCGTTTTACCGTCGTCAACATCAATCGGTGATCGCCATCAACGAGCAGGTGCACTTATCTCTGAGTGAAATGTGGACAGATTTTGCATTCAGAATATGTGATTTTATCCAGCTCCCGACACCTTATTTTCCAGTTCTTGCATTCATAATGGTTTCTAAGAAAGAAGGTACTTTGATTTTGGTGTTAGTTCACCTAAGACTTTTTCTCAGCTCGGTCCAGCATCAAATGGGACATTTCGGTAAGATTGAGAAGTTGAGATGACAGAAAATAAAATGGTGTTTATGTCTAGCACGTCAGTATATCGTTTTAAAAAGCTTCTGTTGAAGTGCCTGCACGCGTCACTCGCTTTAATAGCTTTCGTGATTTATCGAGCTTCTCAGGCTTGTTTATCATGGAGTCTCTTATCGACTGTATCCACTTCACTCAGCCCCTTCAAAGTCTCGCCTTGACGGCCTTGTCCTCGTTCGAGCCCAATCGTATAGAAGCATCCATATCTTCCTGCTTTTAGATTCAGTTATTTTGTTTCTGCCAATATTGGTTTCACAATATTTAATGTTGCAAAGCATGAGAATGAATAATTGTCAAATATCTTCTGCTATTCATATTTTCTTTTGATTTCATGCTAACTGACACAACCTCGGTTTTTAAGTGTGTTCAAGCATTGGATACAATAAACAGAACTGCTCCTCCTTAACAGACGTTTAATTCCTCCAAAGTTTTTTTTCGGTTCGCAGCTTGAGTGCTAAAAGTGACTGTTTTCTCAAAGCCTGCTCTGCCTGTCTCTTTCACTGATTCATTAGGGGAATGTTAGCATTTAATTGGGCAATAATTGCACCTGCACATTAGTTGTCTCCCGTCATTAAAGCTGGTTAATTAGCCTCATTAAGGGAGCAGGCAGAGGGTGTAAGTGGGAACAGATGACTTCAGTAAGCAGAAATCATGATTGGAGATGAATTTTAAATGTCCTTGCCTTGGTTTCTCTGCAATAGGAGCCTGTGGGCGGCCCAGGGGGCAGCAGAAGTTCTGCAGTCTGGATGTGGATGAAGAAAAACACTTGAGTGAGTGTTTCTACGTTTTTCCATATCTAACTCCATTCAACAAAAGATGTTACAGTTTTAACAATGTGCTGATTATTAAAAGGGGCCAACAACTGAGTGGAAGACTTATCCTCACAACCTCGTCAAATATTCCTCTCTGTTTAACTCTAATCCTAAATTCGGAGCAGATGAAAAGATTTCTGTGGTTTAAGAAAGTATGTTTGACCTACTGAGGAAATTCCATAGTTCCTATTTACTGTCATTTTTACAGTAAAAGCAGTTCCTTCCTTCCTTGGCAAATTCTCCATATGGATTGCTTTGTTACTCAGGTGCATAGCCTGTCAATGTTGTGTTATTTATTTTATCAATAAAAAAAAAGGTACTTGAAAGCTCTAAAAGAATCTTGAGCATCTGCAACAGAATAGCAGATGTACACTAATAGTGACAGCCCTTAAATTCCACTCCATTCTGCTCTTTTCCCATCCTACCAGTGAGATCCTTTTACATGTTTTCCACTTGATTGTTGCCTTTAAGCTAGTGTACAATCCACAGTATCCTCAGAGTCTATAGGGGCATGGTCAGAAAGTTAACATCGTGCCCTGGAGGACAATTTCGAGACAGGCAGTGCAGAGGAAAAGTGAAGGTTGTTGACAACTCTGAAATTGGAGTGTGATGATTCAGACTGGTGAGGGTTATAAACTCTCACACTCCAACACACCTGTGTGGAGTTTTTAAGCATTATTTCAAGTTGCAGGTTGAGTTCATTTCTTAGATGAAGGTATTTTTGTAAATCTGTTACTGAATGTTTGTTTTTTGTACTATATATAGGGGCCATGAGGAAGAATATGGCATTAAATAAGTCACTAGTAAAAGGCAACCAAGGCCATGATTGTTCCACTATGACAAAAATGCTGTAGTGCAACTGAACCAGGCGATACCAAAATAGCTTGCAGTCTTTATAGGTTTCCACCTGAGGCTATCTGTACAGACTGACCTGCTTATTGTTAATCATTATAATTTTTAGTGTTCGCAATTGACTTTTAGAAGATAACAATCTCAATCCAGTCACAGAGAGATGAAATAAGTTCTTGGACTTCTACTCTCTCTCTCTCTTGTGTTGCTACTTGTACATCTAACACCAAAGTTCCTATGAAACTGTCTGTCTGCTCGACTTTCCATAGCTAGTCTGGCTGAAACATTATGTGATGCAACGTAATGAGACGAAACAACAACCACCATACAAAACTGCTGTCTCAGGTCATTGGTTTATATTTAGTATGTCTGTATAAATTGAGGGATTGCTGTTTGAGGTTACAGGTTTAACAAAGAAGGAAAATGAATGCTGGAGAAAACACTTTCACACTTTACAGTTTCCCAGTGCATCCTCCGGACCATATTTCCATAAATGCATATTACCGCCAAACATACAGATCTTCCCATTCAGGAAAAACCTACTGACGTCCCAAATTGACATCTGAGATTGATTTTTCTGGTAGCACTGTCAATATAAGCTGTTTTTGCCTGTCTGTTCTCTCTCTTTTAACTAATTTTAATTTTCCTGAGCACCAAATGGAGTAACTTAACAAGCTTTTACTGCAGGATGTTATAAATGAGAATTTACACCCATTTCCATCAGCTTTGGCAACTGGTTGATATGATGTTGTTAGTTTTGGTTGTTTGCAGTTGTTCTGAGCGATGACAAATACTTTTTAGTAATACAGTAAAAATATTCTGGATTCCCAGGAAAATTATAATATTTACAATATTTTTTTTTTCTTTAGGAAATTGCATAAATATCTATATAATGGATATATATAATTTATTGCTGCAAGTTTGGTGTACAATTTTGTATAACGTCAACAAGGCAGTCTCATGGCTAAAAAATTTTTCAAAAGCAATATTCATATTTTGTTTTTTAAACTGTAATAATATTGTCTTAATGTTAAATGTTTTAGACTAAAAGCTTAGGATGGTATCATTCAATCCAGTTACAAAGAGAGATGAAAGAATCTCTAAATTTTACATTTACAAGGTCCTGCATGGAAGGCATTGTAAGTTACTCTCTCTGGACATCACAGGTTCGTGTAGCATGGACGTTAAAGAAAACCGCAACCTGGACAACCTCTCCTCCAAGGAAGTGCTGGGGGAGGGGCCTTACTTAACCAATGGAAATGCTCGGGGATTGAGCAGAAAACGCCCTCTGGAGGAGGGCAACAAAGGCCACGGTCATTCCAAATTCCGGCCCAAGAAGCGCAGGAAACCACAAGGGCCGGTCTTGCCGAAAAATGCTCTCATGCAACTGAACGAAATAAAACCGGGACTGCCGTACAAACTTCTGTCTCAGACAGGGCCAGTACATGCACCCGTGTTCGTCATGAACGTTGAGGTTAACGGACAGTTATTTGAGGGCTCAGGTCCAACAAAGAAGAAAGCCAAATTGAATGCGGCCGAAAAAGCGCTGCGCTCTTTTGTTCAGTTTCCAAATGCATCCGAAGCTCATCTCGCAATGGGCCGGACGCTGACTGTTAACGCAGACTTCACTTCAGATCAAGCAGATTTCCCAGACATGCTATTTAATGGATTTGAGACACCCGCGCCGCCTGATGACACCTTCTTCTTGAGTCATGGCAGCAATGGCTCCCTCTGCTCCTTAAACGAATACCCTTTACCTGTGGCGCTGAAAAACAGCATCAGGTCACATCCTCCTCTCCCACTACCCCCTGCACTCACAACGCCCCCTACAGGCAGTGGCAAAAACGCTGTGATGATCCTAAATGAGCTTCGGCCTGGACTGAAGTACGAGTTTGTGGCTGAGAGTGGTGAAAGCCATGCAAAGAACTTTATAATGGCAGTTACTGTAGATACTCAGATGTTCCAAGGTTCCGGACGGAATAAAAAGCTGGCGAAAGCTAGGGCGGCCCAAGCGGCTCTGTCAGGACTTTTTAACATGCAACTGGACCAGACGCCATCCCGACAGCCAATCCCAAGAGAGGGACTTCAGCTACACCTGCCTCAGGTGAGAACTGTGCTCCCTATCTTTTATGTCATTTGCAGTACTTTCCCCACTGACATAAAAATGTATCATTTCTTTTCGCTCAATCAGTTAATTTTCGTGTAAGTGATCACTGTTTGGTCAGAATTGCCTCATGGTGGGCTACGATAGACTACGATGAGTGCAACTGACTACACCATAAATGAATTCATTTAATTTCTATACGACCCCATACATAGGACTTCTGTCTTGCATTTTATCAAGCTTGATATTGAAAAAGCAATTTTAATGCGATTAAATGCAATGCTTCGGTAACTTTGCTTAACCATCATTTGTCCTTTTATAAAGCTCCTGCCAGTCTTCATTTAACAATTTTAATTAAATCAGAACCTACACACGAACGTGTCAGTTGGATTTCAAGTGAACTCAAGCATTAAACCTTTAATCGGTGCGCCAGTGTACACGGCATTATTTACACATTAGTTAATCCTGTTCATAATCCCTCCCATTCCCCCTTGATAACAACCGAAGAGAATAAACAGAATCTTAATTAAAATCAGATACAGGAGCCCTTCTCAAACATGAAAACGCATCGCTCTCACCTCTTTGTCTAAAGAGATCTTTCAGTAAAAGGTCTGTGTCAGTCAAGCAGTTCAGCTCTTTTGTGTTTGAGCAATTGCCATTTTGGCAGCCAAATTTCAAATGGATGCATTTTCTCTTTAAAAGCATCAATTTTAACGTGTTCTTGGAATTTATTCCATATCACCGTAGTCTCGTTTAGCAGTTTAATTGTTGCTGATTAGGTTAATGACATGCAAGCAGTCTATACAAATGTTTGTACAGTTATTGTTGTGGGTTCCTTAGGTCCTCGCAGACGCCGTCTCTCATTTAGTTGTGGAAAAGTTCAGTGAGCTGACGGATAACTTCACGTCTCCACATGCACGGCGGAAAGTCCTTGCAGGTGTTGTCATGACTACTGGTAAGCAAAATGCATGCTTATGATTGGAATGTTTAAACAGCAATATGTCCCATTTGGTTAAATCACATTGACTGTTTTATCAGGTACGGATGTGAAGGATGCTCGGGTGATTTGCGTCACCACAGGAACCAAGTGTATAAATGGGGAGTACATGAGTGATCGAGGACTGGCCCTTAACGACTGCCATGCTGAGATCATTGCACGTCGCTCTCTCATCAGATACCTGTACAGTCAGCTGGAATACTTCCTCAGGTGAAATACATACACGTAGTTATCTTACGTTTGCAATTATGTATTTTTATCATTCTAAATTATATTATGATGACAAAAACTATAGAGGCCCGAAAACAGAGCCCTGAGGAACACCTTTAATATCAAATTGACACTAATATATAATTTCCATGCTATTTTATCATGTAACGACTATCAGTTAAATGTTGAGATCAAGTTTATAATAAATTTATAAACCAAATATATTTATAAAATAAGTTTCTAAACTATATTTTTATAATAATGATAATAATACATAATACTGTTTGTTTCTATAATCATCCTTTTTTAAAAATTGACAAATCATTCACACTAGCCTGTGGATATGGAAGATTATTTTTAGATCAGTTTCTCAGATGCCAATTAGCATGAACTGATATGGACATGGTTATGTGTGTGGAATCAATTATTCGCTGTGAAATTATAAATGACAGATTTGATGACATGGGTGTCAGGCCAAGGACCTATTTTCAATTATAGACATTTGAAAGCCCTTTTAATGGTCTCTGTTGATGTCATAGATCTCATAAGTGTGTGTGTGTGTGTGTGTTTTCTCTTTAGCGACAGCACTGAGGAATGTGAGAAATCCATATTCACATGGTGTAGTGAACATGGCTACCGGCTAAAAGACGATATTCAGTTCCATCTGTATATTAGCACATCGCCCTGCGGAGACGCCCGGATCTTCTCCCCTCATGAAGCTGGTGCCGAGGGTATGTAAATTATGACGGATGGATGGATTTGCTCATTTTGTTGTTGTATGCCACAACAAAATATGGACCAGTTTGTAAAATGTAGTAAACTAAATTCTAGTTTGCTCTTTCTAGACCAGGGCGACCGGCATCCAAACCGCAAGGCTCGTGGACAACTGCGAACCAAGATCGAGTCTGGAGAAGGTACAATACCCGTTCGTACGAGTAACACTATTCAGACCTGGGATGGAGTGTTGCAGGGAGAACGACTGCTAACCATGTCGTGTAGTGACAAGATTGCCAGGTATGATTAGCAATATTATTTCCTATACGATATTTGTATTCCCAGTTGCCTCTCTCAAATTAATTGCAGACATTAAGTTGACATTGACATTTAAGTAATCCATTTAAATTCCAAGAAAAACAAGTTTTTGATGCATTTATATTTCGAATTTTGCATCAAAATGTATCAATGTTTATTTTATTGTACCATGACTGTAATTAATATCAATTCATGTTTTAAGCTAATACAGATGTTTTTTCCTTTTCGTTTTTCCCTTTTTTTTTTTGAAAAAGCTTAGATTTTTTTTTTTTGAGGGGAAAAAAAAGCCTGCTGACATCAGGTGGCCCACCTTTGTGGTGACACCTCTCCTTCATCTGCTCGATGTCGAATGCTTCCTATGACAGTCTTACTTTTTCCTTGTGCCCCTCCCCCCACATTTAATGAGTCTCGTTAGCATTCCGTTGCCTGCATCCAGTGGCACTCAGAAAGCAGCTGATTGGCTGTCTTCTTGGCTCTAAAACCCCAATCACTTCAGCTCTCTCAGGAGCGGTGGGCTCCCTGGAGCAGGGGCATTGGGCCCCTGATTAGGGCTCTGATTATGATCTCCAAAAAACAGCCGTCCTGCTGAGGGAAGCCTACTGCTGCAAACACATCCGCATGCATCGCACTGGATGCCAAGAAATCCACTCTAGTTAAACGTGGTCGTTATCATCCAGCTGTGAGCTGAGGCTTTTTGAGCGCTCAGATCTGATGCATCACCTTTGGAAAAAAAATAATTCTGAAGGCTTCGGAGAAATCACAGTGATTGAGATTATAGATCCCAGGTGTTATTTTTCCGATCATTTCAATGGTCGCTGTAAATACGACTGTTTGCAAGAGCACTCTCTTGACATCAGGATGTTGTTTTATTCCTTCATGGAACTGTGGCATAAGTATCGTGCTGTATGTCCGCAGGGGGTAAATACTTTGTACTGCATGCAACCAATGACTTTGTTTACTTACGTCAACCAGGTGCACACCTGTACTTTTCACAAACATCTGCGGTTTTCTTTCTCTATTTGTAGATGGAACGTCATCGGCGTGCAGGGGTCTCTTTTGAGTTACTTTACAGAACCCATCTATTTCTCCAGTTTAATTTTGGGAAGTCTGTACCATGCCGACCATCTTTCCAGAGCCATGTACCTGCGCATCGCCGACATGGACGATCTGCCCAAGCCATTCACCCTCAACAGACCTCTTCTCAGTGGTAAAACATCTCCAATGAACGATTGATTGCATGGGTTTTCTCAGCTCTTTGCCCATCCATATCTGTTTCCTCCCTCCTCTGCAGGTATCAGTAACACCGAAGCAAGGCAACCTGGGAAAGCTCCCAACTTCAGCGTCAACTGGACAG
This sequence comes from Enteromius afrohamiltoni, assembly GCA_034779775.1. NCBI lineage: Eukaryota > Metazoa > Chordata > Actinopteri > Cypriniformes > Cyprinidae > Enteromius > Enteromius afrohamiltoni. The sequence continues at coordinate 3,674,946 of JAUYWG010000060.1, read as the reverse complement.
TAGGAGATCAGGGATTGGAGATCATTAATGCCACCACAGGAAAAGATGATCTCGGAAGACCATCTCACCTCAGTAAACACGCCCTCTACAGTCGCTGGGTCTGTCTACATGACAAGGTAAAGCATTTCAGCAAAGGTAGATGATAGTTCATGGATGAATCCAAACAATCAAGACTTGGTATAACTTGGTATATTAAAAACCTAATTTTACCTCTCTCAGCTCAGTGAGACTTTGCGGATCCAAGGATCTCGGCCAGGCTCCTATCACGAGGCAAAACAAGCAGCAGTGGAGTATCACACGGCCAAACAGACTCTCCTCAAAGCTTTCTACAAAGCAGGACTTGGAGCATGGGTCGAAAAACCCATTGAACAAGACCAGTTTTCCCTTACCTCTTAAGATAAACCAAGAGAAAGGGATTGTCAGCAAGAAATCTTTCGTACATTTTCATTGAATGCAAGGTTTTAATTCAACCTCCATAGTTGTTATTTTTTGCCTCTGTTATACTGAGAGTTGCTTGGTTTCTTTTATCTGTAACAAAAACATCATGGTTGTTTATTTTTAAAAAAATGGCTGATTTAAAAGGAACCCAGCTGAAATCTTGCCGTTGGGTGTGAACAACACCTTGTGCTAAACCAACCAATCAAGGTGGCTTGCACATTTAATCACATTGACTATGATACTGGCTTAATTTCACTGTTTCAAGGCCAATTAAATAATGTAAAAAATGTATTTCACCAAGGATGTTCCCCACATGAAGTATTCGCTCAGGACCGAAGACAAACCGATCTATATTATGGTTGCTATGAACCAGCAGCTTTGGTTGCACAAAAATACACAACATTGTGAAAATAGTTAGAGATGTGTAATGCAAAATGTATGTGCCGATACAGGTATCTGTTAAACATCTTCTGATACCGATAGTTGGTACTTCTAGTACTAATGGTGGTTTTGGTTTGATTGCACTTTCTGCCACCTTTTTAAACACCTTTAAATTAAATAACTTGTAATAGAATTTAATTATTTTATTCTCAAGCATCTTTTTGACATTTAGCTAACTTAAGGTGTTTAAATAACAGTCAAGCTGCGATTAACTATAATGAAGTACTATTAATTAACAAGCCGGAGATGTTTTATATACTGCATGGATTTTGTAATGGCCAGGTTTTTCAAATCCGTTTTGTTTGATGGGATTCAATTAGCTGTTTAAATAAACAGCCGGTGTCTATAAACTCTGATAGTTACAAATATAGGCCAAGCAGTAATTGACCAATATGTGTAGCTAAAAATAATGCAACAAAATGACCCAGCAGGCTCAGCCCAGTTTGGGGTAAAGTCAAAACCCAATGTTTTTTTTTTTTTTTAATACTTGTAAATGTACTTTTTTTTTTGGTCTGAAACCACATTTCCAATTTATTGTTAATGTGACAATTTAGTTTACCGATTTTAACAACCAATTTCTTGTTTAATGTTAAGAATGTGATGGCATTTAATTGAGAACAATAAAGACTGAACTGATCATCCAAGTTAATCAGAATGCAATTGGGTAACATTTGTTGCTTTTAAAGAAAAAAAGTGGTACAGTGATTGCAACTGTGTAAATAATCTACAGTGTTACATATTCCAGAAAATTACTTATGATTTGACATGTATTACTGAGGTCATGCCTCAAAAGGCTGTTTTATGTGCATGTGTTCCTGTTTGCATGTGTCCATGAGGTACACAAGAGCTTAGGGTGTCACATTTGACTTTTTAATAGGGTGCTTTTTAGCACTTTTGCAAAGCGCTGAAGTAAACTTCACAGTGGGTTTCAACCCAACAGTCTATGCTGTATTACGTCACCAAAGTGTTGAGTCCTCAAAGGACTAAGAGTAACATTTGAAACCAAGCTTTTATTATTTCGTTTGTCTCTGCTCAGCAAGAGCTGTAGAATCAATGTAAACTCTAGAACTCAACCTAGTTATGTCGAGAATACGTCCTGGAAAATTCCCACGATGCCAATGTGTTCTGCAATTCAGGATGCTCTTTGTTGTCTGAACTGAAGTCCCGCGTGAATTCGGTTTGAACTGGTTCTGCCGGGCAGGAATCCTAAATGCTTTAAGTGCTGCATCTAAGCAAAGGCCTGAACGAATTCACATGAGAGGCAAAGTATAAAAGAAACTGTACCGTAAGAAAATAAAATGATCACAGGCTTTCTGGTTTATCGGTTTCTCTGATTCTGCTCTGTCAAAGTTTTGCTTCACAAGTTCTAACATTCACCAAACATCTCTAAACATTATTGCAACGCGTTTCTCTTCTAATCCTGAAAGTTGTACTTCATTTCCGTAAACCGTATTTTGTGCAATGGCACCGACTTTTGAAAGCTTGAAAGTTTTTAAATACCCAAACAATTTAATAGACTTGGTGAGGGATTAAAAACACATTATCTGTATTCTCTGCGTTCTTAAGAACAAAAGAGGTTCAAGTGGATTCGTTTCTGGAATTCCAATTCCACTAAATTATGACCTTTTGTTTACCCGCAATAGCGACATGCAAAATGAAGCGATTAGCGGTGTGGTAATTGCAGTGACTAGAGTGAAATTGTGTTTATCTGAGCTCGCAGGCTCGTTGTGGCGGATTGGTCTTTGAACAATGGCACTTTCGGCTAAAGTGCTTTTATCCGTGACTCCTTTAATTCACATTCTAAAGTGTTTCCTCTCTTTTTACATTACCATTTATCAGTTTTGAGGGCTGAAGCTTTTGTTTCTCTAAGGAATGCAAGAACTTCTAACAACATGCTTGTATCCCGTATTCCGCGTGCTTGGAGGTGTGCGACGAACACTGGATTTTTGAAAATGTTTACATAAAAATATTTCAAAATAATTTCATGCCGATGCAGTAACAGTAATTTCCTAAACATTTAAAGCAGTACTGTAGTTACTTATAAAATGGCTTATGGACTTTTTGCAAAACCTAATTAATTAGTACACTAAGAATTGATTAGTAATACATGCTCTGCTGATTCTGTTCGCCTCTAAATGTCGAACTTGATATGAAAGGTAGCTATAAATATTGGTATATTTATAAGTGTATTTTGAGTGATATCAACAATATTAATTTATGGGACTGAATCAGCCTGATTACATGAAAGTAAGTTTAAAGTGTCAAATCAGCTGCACTTTCTAGTCTACTGAGGTTGTTTCATTGCTCTGTATTCCTAAACATGGAAATATGTAGAATATTTCCCATGCACATCTTAAACTGGAGTTCAGGCAGGACTTTTCAGAGCAATATTCTAAAGCAATTCATTTCGTCTCCGACTCGTATGAGAGAAATGGTTTCTGATAATCTGTGAAAACCTGTGGCTTCCTCTCACAGCTGTCCCGCTTTCTCCCATGGTGCATCGGGAGCATGCGGGTTTGGGCCATATCAGCTCTCCACACCTGTGCAAGGTGATAATCCCGGCACGGATTTGCCTCATCTCTGTGCTTCACGGGAACCTGAACAAACAAAATAAAGTAACCTTATCGCCCATCAAAACTTCAAAAACTTCCACCATCTGTCGGCACCATCTTAACTTCAGAGAACTTCCAGCGCGAGGAGAAGAAAGCTGCCCCTCCGTTGAGCGAACCGCGTGGATGCATTTACGGTTTAGGGAAGAAACGAGAGATTTGCGGATGATTTTCAGAGTTCGATCAGACTCAAGGTGAGGCAGGATTAGCGTTCAACCTTTATCTCCAAATTGCCTTTCAGGAGGTGAAGTGTGTAAAAAGAGAAAAGCGGCGCTCTTTCTGCCCTTGTCGTCTGAGTCATAGATGTGCGTCTCACTCCACTTAAGCTGTTTTTGTGAAGCGTAATTTCAAGGCATTGTGTGCGAGCACAACGCGTCGGTTGTTTTCGTTGCTTCAATTTGCCAAAGCAAGATAAGATGATTTGAAGTGTGAAAAAAAAAAAACGGCTGAAAGCATTTTACCTCAAAGAAAATTGACTCGAGTACTTACGAGCGAAATCTCAGACAAAACACACAAAGTTCAATTTTTTGATGGACATCTATTTTTGGTTTCTTTTACCTCAAGTAAACACACAATTGTATTTCACAGAATTACGGCGATGCTAGTTAAAGTTCACGAACATTATATTTTAAAATGACTTTTAGAATAATAATTCATTTTTAAAAGCATACGCAGGCTATATATATATATATATATATATATATATATATATAAGTTAGGAGTGTAATTAAACCTGGGAGTCATGTATTTTATTTTTAAATGGCGATAAGAAAATTGCATTTAAAATACAATATGAATGTTCAGCCAACAAAATGTTATTTTAGTGATGTCAAAGACATCCCCTTTTACTTTTAAATGCAGTTTTATAAAAACAATAACTGAGCGTCATGCATAACTGACAAAGTCCTATTATGGGATGCATAATTGGTGTAGCTGGCACTATTGAATAAAATAGAGTAAATTGAGTAAAATAGCCTTTATGCATGTGTTAGGGAAGATTTTTGGAAGATACTTTACTTGTACTTTTATATAAACAAATATTTCAGTTGTGATCATTTCAGAGTCCAGCAATGTACAAAACAAAGCAGCTGCGTTCAAGTTCCTAGCTCTAGCTGTGTTACACCAAATCCATGCTGACTGAGCCGGCCTACACTGTTGTGATAACATATCGATTTGCTGGTGTCTTTAATCCAGAAACCTCTGCACCTTGTTTCATTTGTCACAGCTCGTTTATTCGTTCGATTTGCCACCATTAAACTACTTAATGGACCTTCCGGGCCTCTTAACGTCAACAGATGGGAGAACAGACCTACATTAAAACACAAGAAAAATAGACTAATTATTACTAATCAATGATACTTTTGTAAATGAACAAATACAGAAACAGGCTAGCCTACTATATCAACAGTTTTTACATTCACTATTTGAAGAAGACCTAGTATTAATTCATTATTAGGGCCCGAGCCACTAGGCACTATTGTGTTTCTAAGGATTCTATTTTTCCCCTCGACTATTCTGGGCCTTTTGGGGACCTTAACATGCTCAAAAACTCTTGATAATAGGCACACATGTTGGAATCTGCGGTCGTCAGGACACCACAGAGGCTGGGCGGAGGTGTTCGTCACACCTGATCACTTCCTTAATTATACCGTCATGGCTTTTGGTTTACAAAATGCACCGGCAACCTTTCAGAGGTTGGTAAACCACACCGTAAAAAATGGCTGTAAATTTAACTGTAAAAAAACAGTGAAAATGCTACGGTAAAAACCTGTAAAATGGTTAATTCCTGTTAAATTAAAGGGGCATCCCCAGAATTCCCTGTGTTGCATTTTAAATTTTGTTCGAATTTGATGTTTTGTCTTTGAAATAACTAGGTTTCTTCTTAGTTTTTTTGTATCGGTTATGTTTATTAGGGTTGTATGTTACATTTAATGTTGTTAAATGAATGTTTATTGCCCATTTTAGTTTAATGATTCTTACCATGATGTGTTTAGTGTTTGTGTGAATGAAACTGAGCACCTTCTATATGTTATACTATTTTAAAGCTGCTTGTGATGAGCTTTGGTTCATCATGTGATTTTCTCATAACCACCTGCATTTGGTAGTTATCAGTGTATTTCAAAGGTACAAAATGGATTTCACTATTTTAACAGTTCGGTATACTAACATTATTTCAGATATTATGGTGTCTTATTAGAAAATACGATATTTAACTGTAAATTTAACATAAAACCGTAAAACTATTGACAAAACCAAAATTATTATATTTTTGCATTTTTTGCTGTAAAAGAAATTAAGGTTTTACAGTTATTTAACGGTAGAATTTATATTACCGTAAAATTACCGTCATTTTTTTTTTTTTTTTTTTACAGTGCATGCTATTGAGGGCATGCATAATGTTGAGGCATATTTGGATGTTCTTCTATAGCACGTCTTGGTCAGAACACATTTTACAGCTTGACACATTGTTCAATCATTTGTCTCGTGCTAACCATACGGTTAATCTAGCGAAAGGCGAATTTGGTAGCATGACAGTAACTTATTTGGGGAAGATTGTTGGTGGTGGCCAGGTTCGTCCTGTTGGGTCTAAGGTGGAGGCCGTTACTTGTTTTCCCGTGCCCAACACGCGTCGTGAGCTTCGCCGAGTTTTTGGGTATGCTGGGATAGTACAAACGTTTTTGTAGGAACTTTTCTGCTGTAGCCTCACCTTTAACTGACCTCCTCCGCCCAAAGGTCCCATTTAAATGGTCTGAGGTATGTCAGGAAAGTTTCGAGAAGATTAAAGTGCTTATGGTTAATTTATCTTTGCTCTTAGTGTATATGTAGGCTCTGTTTCGTATCCATTAATTGTTTACACAAGGGGTCATCAAACTTGATTCTTGAGGGCCGGTGTCCTGCAGAGTTTAGCTCTCACTTGCCTCAATACACCTGCCTGGAAGTTTCAAGTATTAGTTAGACCTTAATTAGCAGCTTCAGGTGTATTAGATTAGGGTTGGAGCTAAACTCTGCAGGGACACCAACCCTCCAGGACCGAACTTGGTGACCCCTGGTCTACACAGACCATAATCCCCTAGTTTTCTTGAACCGATTGAAAACCAATAACCAACGACTGATGCGTTGGAGTTTGTTTTTACAGACGTTTGACTTGAACATTCAACATATTGAGGGGAAAGATAATGTCGTTGCTGACACTTCATCTCGTGCCTAAAGAGAAATTGTATTTTCTCTCTCTTGATACGCAATTTGTGGGTGTGGCTTCACCATCAATGACGCAACAAAGGCGGCAATATCATTGGACTTGTTTTCAAACTTTATACAATTTAAGGTAGGTTTCTGGATATTAAAAAATGAGGTAAAAAAGGTTTACAGACTTGAATACTTAATAATAAAAAAAAGCTCAAAGCCTCGCTCTCTATTTCCTTTTCAGATAGCTGTTTCATTTGCATGCTGACCTTCATCCGTAGGTGATTTTGCCCTTTCCAAACCAAGGCTGCACACTGCAAGAAGAGCATCATGAAATGCCACAGAATCTGTGATTTTAGGAGCGCAGCGCCTGTGAAGTCAGATTAGAGCCTCAATCAATGCTGTCTGTAAAAACTGATGCAACACAAATGCTGGTTTGAAAGAACTGATCTGTTGGGGTCTTGTTTGCATATTATGCATGCAATTTATTGTATGCATTGTTATTAAATATTATTATTATTATTATTATTATTAGATTACTATTAAATATAACTGTTATTGTTGCATACTTTGAGTAACGAATTTACATGCTATGCTTTTTTTTTTTGACATTTCTATTTAAAACCATCCTCTGCAGCCACCTAGTGGCCTTTAAGTAACACCACACTAAGTAACCGCTATTTAAAAATAAATTAAAAAAAAAAGAGGGAAACGTCAGTATGAAGGCGCCAACTACGTAATGGGCGTGTCTTGCTCATTCCGTCTTCCTATTGGTCTAAATCCAGGAAGCGCTTTGTCCGCGTCAGTTTCCGCTGTTATTTGAAACGATAAACAACTAGAGTATGCGGGCTCATAAAATTATTAATTGACGGTTTGAAAGGACAGTAATCAATTAACTCTAGTCTTCGGTGATTTAAGGTGTGGTAAAAAATTGCTATAACTTGAAACGTTTTAAGGAAATTAAATTAGTCACTGTTTGCTATGATGTGTTTCACTAACGTTACTCCTTATATTGTGTGTGTGTACTATGGTAATGTCACGTTATTGTTAATTTTCCCATTAGAATACCTTTTCCCATAGTAGTTAACATTATTTATGTTGTTTAAGAGTAAAAGCACTTAAAATATATAGTATCGTAGCGTGTGATCAGTTATTGAGTTAACATAGAACTGTCGTAAATGTTAATACCCATAGACATGTATATTTGTGGTTAATAGTATGTTATTCTCTGCTATTGTCTACTATTTAAGTACTAAGATTAACATTTAAATGCAATATCTTACATAAATTGACCTGACAAGTGCTTGTGACTTCAATCAGTGCATGTCTGTAAATGCACACTGCTTGAAACTGTATAATATTTTCATGCATCTGTTTTCTTCCAGGTTAGAGATGATGGAGCAGGTGAGCCGTCATGTGAAGCTGTTTCTAATTGTTCTTGTGGATAGGAGGGATAGTAATCTGATCTCTGTCGGTCCCCTCCATCTGCTGTTGGTGGATAGAGGGGGTTTGCAGAGCTGGTCTGGGCATAGGAAAGGTGGAAGACCCGAGAAGATGCTTTAAATAGTGTTGTAGTGCATGGATAAAGATGGATAGAAAAGCTTTGACTGCTGCATTGCAGTTCAGAGATAAAACATATGTGTTTTTGTGGACATACAGTCAGTTTAAGGTAGCAAAACTGATAACTGAGAAGATATTTTTGCAGTTACTTCAGATGTTGGTTCATTCATGATATTGCGTGCAGTAATGCAGGTGATTATAATGTGTGATTGATTGTCTTGCAGCAGGAACAGAAAGAGTGGGACGCTGTTAACAGGTTACTGCAGCATCATGGCTTCAAACCTGTCAGCTTTGCAGATCCAACAGAGAACAAGAACCTAGCAGGTAATGTGTTGCTTTCAAATCTGTTAAAAACTAATTTTAAAGCTATTCAAGGAAAAATAATTCAAGTTATTTCAAGCAACTACTAGTTACTGGTCAGATGTAACAATTAGTTTTTTTTTTTAATTATAGTCTATCATTTTTATATTTGATAAAATATTCATGTGTATTATTATTTTATTATGTTTTTTTATTGTAATTAATTTATTATATATAATGATAAAATTTTTAATTATATTTTATTTAATTTATTTTTTTAATGTATGTCTTTAATGTTGTTTTTAAATATATATATATATAACATTCATGATTTTGGTTAAATAACAATTTTAGATTTTTGGTATTGATAAATATTTGTTGTATATAAAAAAACCATATATATATATATAAATAATTTAAATTACTATAAATATATCTATGTAAATATTTTCAAAATATAAAGGCAAGTATTTATATATACATAATAAATTTACACAGTACACAAAAACATTTATTTTGGATGTGATTAATTACAATTAATCATTAGACAAAGCTACAATAATAAATAAATAATAAATGACTTTAAATTGCATATATGCTGATTTAAAGTTTTAAACAAAATGAATTTTGCTTACAATATTGCATTTTTTAAATTTTTTATGTATTGCTACGTTTTGAATTTTAGAGGTAAATGTGCTTATATCATGTATTATATCTAAAACTGTCTTTATTACTTTATCCATATCAGGCATGACTTTGGTTAAATAACTTAAAAGGGTTTTCAGTTTTGACGAGTATTTCTGTGTTTGTTGTCTGTAGAGTTGGTTTTGTTGGAGCGCAAGTCTGCATCTGACGTACGGCTGATGTTGAAGACGATGCTGTCAGATTCTGAAAGAAGACAAGGTCTGATTCAAGAGCTCATTCAGTCCAACAGCCAACTGAAGTGAGTCTAGCTTTCCACTGTCACTATGCTTGAATATGCCTAATGTAAATAGCGGCCGTTATTTATTTAGTCAAAGCCTTGTAAAACAGAAAACACAATGTTTATTCAAATTAATTTCACAATCCCTAATAAATGAATAAATATATAATCTTGTTCACAGTTTTAAACAAGATGCAGCGATAATGTCTGTATACTATATTGTCATTTTTATGTATTGCTGTAATTAGAATTTCCGAGTTAAATGTGCTCAGTTGTCATAAAAAACAAAACCTAATGTAACTGTTTTCTCTATGCAAGATATTCTCATTTAGAGGTGAAATGTGTCGTTCCTTTCTTTACTGGAATTTCAGCATAGATATCCAAATGACTCTTTAATATTTGAACTGTTTAGCGCTTGTGGTATCTCCCGGGACGTCTCCTGGACATGTCGCTTCTGTCAGCACACGCTCAATAATGTAAAGCCCTGGAGAGCGGCAGGGCTGCCCATCTGCTGCAGTGTAATATAACGCAGGAGATGAGATCAGCTGTTCCCCGCTCATTCCACAACACAGCTAATGCAAAAAACAGCGCGTAAAGATGCCTGTGTGGTTTGCAGAGAGGAAGTGGAGCAGCATCAGACGCGGGCCGCCCGTCAATCTCAGAGGGCTGCCGAGCTGGAGGGCATCCTGGATGGGGTGAAGGTCAAAGTTCAAGACCTTGAGGACTCGTACATCGGTAAAGCGGCCCAACAGCACAGCCAGTTCCAGCAGCTGCAGCAGGAGAAGAGAGATGCTGAGGTATTGGTGGGGTAAAGACATGGAGTGATTGGCTCTCTGGGTGTCAGGGGCTGTAGTGTTGGATGTGTGTTTGCAGAAGCGCTGTCAGTCTCTGGAGAAGAAGCTGTCTCAGGAGAAGGAGCAGGTGTCTCAGCTGCAGAAGAAGCTCCAGTACGCCGTGAGGGAGGAGGAGAGACGCGTGTCCCGACAGAACCAGGCCTTCCAACAGATCCACCGCAGATCAGCCCGACTCAACTCCAGCACCGACCCGCAGTGAGTGCCGGAGAGGATTATGGGATTGCCATGAATTATCATCAGCTGTCTCAAAACATGCTGCATTATTTGTGTTAAATGCTTAATTCATAAAAATGAATGCACGAAATTTGTAGAAAATGTTTGATTGAATATTTTTTTAAAAATTTTATTTATCATTTTATTTTTATTTAATTATTATTATTATACTTTAGGGGGATTTTTTTTCCTCCCAAAATGTAAAAAGAAAAAGTCACTGGTCTTAAGTGTTTATTTAGTTATTTATTATAAGGACAATACTTTTTATTCATATTATTTAATAAATTATTCAATTACAATTATCAAATCTTTCAATTGTTTTATTACTATTTTAATATTTTGTAAATATAATTTTAACATTTTATTGATTAGAGTTGTTCAAAAACTTGTTAATTTAATTAATTAATTTCTGTATTTTATTTATATATATATATAATTATTATTATTTTTTTATTAAATTTTTTTTATTTTGAGACCCTTTATTTTTATTGACTAGAAATTTTCTCCATTTTCATCTATCTATCTATCTATCTATCTATCTATCTATCTATCTATCAAAAAAAAAAGTCAAATGGATAAATTTTTTTTAAATTGAGATTTATACATCATGTAAAAGCTGAATTAAAAAGCTTTGTTAGGGTCGGACAATATTTTGCTGATATACTATTTGACAATCTGGAATCTGACGCTGTGCAAAAATATAAATATTGAGAAAATATTTCTAAAAATGTCAAAAAAAGAAAAGAAATAAAGTCCTAATCGAAAATTATGTCTTGATATATTCATAACAGGAAATGTACAAAATATCTTCACATGATTTTAGGCACAAAAGAGAAATCCTTGTGACCCATATATTGTACAGTATTGTTAGCTATAGCTACAAATATACCTGCTTGACTGGTGACTGGTTTTATGGTCCAGGGTCACATTTCTTACTGTGCTTGTAAAAGCTGACCCTGTTTTTGTTGAAGGATTTTGGACATCATCGACATGTACGAGTCCCAAATGCAACAGCTACGAAATGAACTAAAGTAAGTGCATGAAGGATATCAATTTTAATTCTACAGTAAATGTAAATTCCTCTAACATCTGCGTCATTTCTTCCTGCAGATTATATAAAAGTAGCTCTGGAGAGAAGGACTCCTCAAACTCCCAAAAGATCTCCACCACTGACACGTCTTCTAACTATAAAGCCCTTTTAAAGGTATCTATGAGAAATGTTTGACATCTATTCTCCATCTTGACATGTAAACGTGATTCTGCTCGTCTCCAGTCATACCAGGAGCAGCTGAAGGAGACCAAAGCTCAGCGAGAAGAACTCAGGACCGAAATCCAGCGCCTGAAAGAAGATCTGGAGTCCAGGTTGATGGTGGATTTTTGTAGCTGTTACTATTGGTATATATTTATAGTTGCTGACGTTTTTAATGTCGCACATTTTAGACCCACCATAAAAGAAATGAAAACCTACAAACAGCAATTGAGACGCTTGGATCGGATCATTCAGCAGAGCAACATCAGGTAAGATCAGACATGAACAAACAGTTCTTATACTGAGTTAGGCTAATGAATTACTTGTTAAACAGATCATCTCAGGCACTCGAAACACTGGACTCGGCAGAGACGCTAAACGCAGATAACACCGGCATCCAGCATCTGGATGCCTCTAAATGCAAGAGACTCCTTATGGTATGTATGGTAGATAAAACTAAAATCTAAAACTCTTTTGTTCAATTTAAAGGGTTAGTTTCTGTCATTAATAACTCGCCCTCATGTCGTTCCAAACCTGTAAGACCTTCATTCATCTCCAGAACACAAAGATATTTTGGATGAAATCAGAGAGCCGTCAGACCCTCCATAGACCGCAACACAACTGAAATGATCCCAGATCCAGAAACGGAGTAAATACATCGGTAAAACAGGATATGATATCAGTGGCTCAACTTGAGTTTTGCGAAGCTACGAGAATTTTCTTTGCGCAAAAAAAAAGCAAATATCTAAATTTGTGTTACGAAGATGAACAAATGAGCAATTAATGACAAAATTTTCATTTTGGGGTGAACTAACCCTTTAAAATATCAGTAAAAGCTACTACAGTATCTCAATGATACTAAAAAGTCTGATGTTTTCCAGGATGTTTGTAAGGAACTCAATGTGCAAGATGTCAATCATCTCACTTCTGCTGTGGAAGTTCAACGCAAGCAAGTCGCATCTGCCTTCAAGCTGGAGAAGGTGATATTTATCACAATTTAGAATAGCATACTATTTTTCGGTATCCTCATATACACATCGAATATGAACTAAAAGCCTTTTCTAAAACACTGTCAAATTGTCAGTATCCGCAATGAGGTCAACTGTCTTCAGTGTGACAAACGAGCTACATGAAACAAACAGAGACTCACCATTTGACAAAAAATAAATTACGCAACATAAACTTTATGGAACGAGCTTGTGATGAAATGACAGTTCCATTCGGAATGTGGCTGACGCATTTCTGACATCATCACAATCGAATTTAATCTACAGATCCTGCATGACATCACTGCAGTCTTGACCAATCCCAGGGCTCCGTTGGGTTCGCTGAGGCAGCGCGTGCAAACCAACCTCGAGCTCAGCAGGGAGGCGGAGTTTGAGCTGATTGTTCCCACCCTGGAGGTTTGGAGCCGACAGCTAACCTCTCTAGCAGTGAGTCAAATCTTCGGGGAAGAATGTAACTAAAAGTACTGTCATGTTTATTACTGTCTGCAGGAATAGGAATCCGTGCAATTGAGATTTTGTCGATTTCGCAGCTTGTTTCAGTTGATAATACGGATTTGCCACCTAGATCAACATTGGTTTGAAAGTGACTTGTGTGTGAGAAGTGCTTCATACATCACATACAATACTGATAATTGACAATGGACCCTTTTTGTTTTGGAACAATAGCAATGAGCATAGTTCGGTTATTTTGTATTGTTCTGTGTGAAATGTAGTCATTTCACTATTTCAAGTGAGGGTAAAAAAAAATTCCCAATAAAGATTTCACAACTGGCAGATTTGGTGCATTGACCAATAGAAATCTGTAACTTAATAATATATTGCTATGCTACTGATGACAGTACTAAAGACCTGGTCACATTTTACATTTTATGAAATTTCACAGGCAAAATGTTTGTCTTTTAAGTGGGAATCTATGCAACTTTTGAACCAATCAATGAAATCTTCAGCCAATTAATTTAACTAAAGGTGGCATCACATTTATCTTTTTTTGGCAATTTCTTGATGAAAAATTCAGTAATTTCAACAGAAATCTATGGAAATGGTTGAACCTGTTGCAAAATCTACATGCAACTTAGATTAACAAGTTAAATTAGATTTTCACCAATTTTTGCCAATAAAAGTCCAGAATTTGCACTTGAAAAGTTTTCCCCACCTAGATTTTGTAACGGGTTCAACTGTTACAGAAACTAAAAGACTTTTAAAACAAAACTTTTACCCACGAAAAACTGCCAACGTTTGAACAGAAAGGTACAATTTACACTGTCAACTTTATACTTGGCATGAAGCAAAGCTCAAACCAAAAATTTGTTTGGTTCATTAGGATCTTCATCGTACCCTCGTCCGATTGGAGAAGAGGTTGTTGCCATGGCAGCCAGAGGGCAGCATCACCGCTCCTTCAGGTCCTGTGCGGGTGGAAGACTTGATGCTCATCGTCGACACTCTGCTCGATGAGACGGCATCAGACGACAAGGTACATCTCCTGAAAGCAACATTTCCCTGAGTGCGCTGAAAGCTCTATCGGCTGAAGATGCTCACGATGCTCCTCAGGTTCTGCGGAGCCCCACCAGACACACCCTGGAGTCTATGGTCGCACACTTCCAGAAACTCTTCGACGCTCCATCGCTGACGGGAATCTATCCTCGCATGAACGAGGTCTACACCAAGCTGGGCGAGATGAACAACGCCATGAGGAACCTCAGAGATCTTTTGGACTTGGGTATTGAGATATGAGATATGCCGAGACATCTTTGGAGGGTTTCATAATTTCTCACAGACATATGTGACCTTCCTCTTATATCTAGATGATAAAGCTCCCCCTAGCGAGGTCGTCAACAAGGTATCTGCGGTTGTGTCGCAGTCAGGAAGTGCAGCGGGTCAGGAGCTCTACAGCCTTCTGGAAAGCAGTGACATTGAAAGGTACGTCCTTCTCAAGGTTTTAGTCTTTGTGCTCAATGGGTGTTAAGTTCACTAATATCAGTTAATGCTGTAATTCTCAAATTCTTCGGCAACTAACCTAAATATTTACGTTTTAAGCTTTTCAATATTTCATGATGATACCTAATACTTAACCAAAAGTACACTTCTTTTTTTTTTTTTTTTTTAGTTCCTTGAATCGGCGATCAGAAATAGCCATATGCAATTAATTATTATTAGTTAATCCCATAGGTGTCATGCACTAACAATGAATTATTTTATGATATCTAGTACATTCATGCTTATAAAGTGACCTTTGTGTAAATTGACTTGTTCAGTTCTTCAATTCATGCAAGAATGGCATGAAAAAAAAAAATAATAATATTTTCACATGTAATTTGTTAAAGTAATAATAATGTTCATATTAATGCATTAGTTACCATGAACTAATAATGAACTAGTAAGTCTTAATAGCATTTGCTTAAGTTTTGTTCATTGTTAAATAGTTTTCCCGTAATTTATTCAGCATGAAATTTTAAAAATGTATATTAAAATGTTAATGAATTGATCCTTATTTTAAAGTCTGACCAACTGCTTGTGTAAGTTTACGTTTAAATTCAATAATTCAGTTTATGTAACTGGTTTCTAAAATATAAAAAAAAAAAATAATGAAATGTTCAATAATATGTAAATTGCATATCATTAGCTGAAATAGATAAATGCTTTTAAAAGGTAAATTTTTTTTTACGAACAGCTTACGCCATTGCAAACAATCTTTTAGCGTTAAAATACAATCGATTTGCGAAAGTCGTGCAGTGAATAATTAGCGCTTAAAAGCTACAGATAGGTTTTTGTGTGTGTGTGATGAACATTCATGCTTGTCCAATTACTTGCATTTGCACCATTATTTAACTCCCATCTTCAAAGCTGGTCATTATGGAAATGAGATGTGTGCAGTTGTGTTGCCGTTACCCTACCAATTGAACGAATTAAAATTGCAAATTGAAAATACCGCTAATGGAAATGCATCACCTTTCACAAAAAAAAAAAGTATACAATCGCATGTACTGGTTTTTCGCATTTACAAGTCACATGCTGTTATTTTGCAATACTTTGTTGACATTTTGTGCCAGATTTATGTATAAATGTTGATACTTTTTTATCCTACCTAATCAATTCAATTCTTTTTTTTTGAAGCATTTGCTGATTAAGTTAACGCTCACATAAACTCACTGGTAAATCTCGGTCTCTCGTAATCATTAAACCATACAACTTAAATGAAAAAAAAAAACGTTTACATAGAAATCAACACGAGTTTTGTTTTTTATCGTAAAGTACAAACATACCATTTATGTTTTAGAAAAGTTTCACTTAAACTCAGGAATACGCGATTGCTTCGTCATGCTGCAGGAGCGAGTTTCACGAACAATTTACACAAAAAAAGGCGCCGTTCATTTGGAAACCGCTGCTGATTTAACACAAGCGAACAGAAAGTTTGTGTTTGTATTTCATAGTATCATCGTGAAACTGAAGGAACACGAGGAATTCTTTCCTGTTTTCCACTCGTTCATCCTGGAACTTCTGCAAACGCTGGGTAAGAACCGACTTTATTCACATTCAACAAGACAAGAAGCACTAGTTGGTTTGTGTTGTCTCTTACAGATGTCCCGACTCTAGACGACGTTTTACCGACAGTACGTTCTCTCAAAGGCTGCTGATGTTTTGTAGAGCACCATGTAGATTCACATCGGAAATTTAAACGTGTTTATTATATTGTAAGTGTTCATTTGTTTTGGTTAAATAAATTAGCATTTTTGCTGTGTGTGTTGCTCGTAACAACAGCAGTTACTCTCATTTTTGTAACATCGCAGCCAGCGAGTGTGTATTCTATAGGAAACAGTACATAAATTGGGGTAGGTTTTGCAGTCGTCCATCAGTCTTTGTCCTCCGAGGCGCCGGAGTGTCCCTGAAGTTTCTCCATGATCAGACTGTTGGAAGGTGCGTTAGTGATGAGCGTTAAGACAAACGTGGACGTCCCCTTGAAGACGTGCCGTATGAGCGTACAGGACGCCAGGTCCTCAATGTGAAAGCCAGCATAATGCTCGACGCTCTGCTGGAGAATAGAGTCTGGCATCTGATCGCCGAAGAACTGCAGCAGAACACACTCACAGTTTTTATGAAGTAGTGAATATTTAAAGTTGCTTTATGGACGGATGTACATGAATCTTTTATCTGCTTGGACGGATACTTACAGCTTTCCCTGACAGTGGATTGATGAAATCGGCCCAGTATCCTCCTCTCCACAGTGTGAAGCAGATTTCTTTAGCGCCACTGACAAACTGCAATAAGAGGTTTAAATCGCGCTTACAAATATATGATTCGTTTTATTCAGCAAGGATACATTCAATTCACTGAAAGTAACAAGAAAGACATTTAGGATGTTACAAAAGATTTCTGTTTCAAAAACACAGTTCCACTCATCAAAACAAGCCTAAAACATGTGTGTTGGTTTCAAATGGAAGCAGCATGACTGATCTGAACACGGATTGAATGTTTTTTGACCAATAAAGCAGTATATTAGAACGATTTCTGAAGGATTACGTGACACAGCATCTGCCATCACAGAAATAAATAACATTTTACAACAAACTAAACAAAAAGCCTGCTCACGGTAACGATTTGGTTTCGATACATCAGTATTACTGTATGAGCTCTAACATAGCGGGAGGTCATTTGCCCTTTCTATTTCAAGTTATCAGGGTACAGAGACGACATTAAATGTAAAAAAGGTACAGATTAAGTCAAAACACCACATTTATTTTTAAAAAAAAGAACACAAGTTATTTTTAAATAACTCTTTCAAAAACCGACAATATAAAAAGTGCAGTATAAAGGGAAATATAGACATGAACATTATTCAAATAAATATAACATTAACGTTAACCTATGCAGCCTGAGCCGTACGAGACTGAACGAATCACTCCCACGAGATGACTCGTTCTTCCCGAGTCACATTAAAGATTGGTTCAAAATGAACTAATTGTTCAGGAACGACGCATCACTAGTCTTGAGAAGTTCTGACCATCGCCTGATTGTCTATGAGCTTAATACACAGAAAATGCCTATTTTAATTCAAATGAAAGTTAAATGCCTCAAATAGGCTTCTGAAATATTGCGGTTCACATGGGTGTACAGAACCGAACAGGGCAAACCGAACGGTTCGATAAACAAACGAAAACCATTGCATCCCTAATAAATATATATATATATTATATATATATATGTGTGTGTGTGTGTATATATACACACATATATCCGCTGTACTTTATAAATAAAATGCAATATATACACAAAATATACATAGTAAAAAGTATGATGACATTAGAATAAATATACATTTTATTTAATAATAATACAAATTTATATATAAAATGTATCACAATGCATTTATTTAAAATGGATAATAATGTTCAGATCTGCTGTTTAAGTAGATTACTGTTTCACTACTGTTCAGAAGTTTGAGATTAGTACATCATTATTTATTTTATTCTTCTTCTTTGAATGAAATTAATTCTTTTAATAAAATGCTGATTTTAGGATGAACATAAACGGCATTATAATTTCTAATAGTTATAATGAATATTTGAATAGTGTATATGTAATTAATAATACACAATAAAATGTCATTGTGTCATTGAATGGTCCAGTCAGACTCACATGATCTAGCAGTACGTGTTGATCTTTGTTCTGGTCTTCTGTGGCTGTTTCTCGGTTCTTCTGTGTAACCGTGACGACTGTGATGGGACTCGCAGGCAGCACTGGAAAAAACAGCTCCAACTCTGTCCAAAACCACAACAATTCGATTCAGAAACTGTATGTGTGAAGAGCTTTGACATGTTCAGCCAGATGAACTACCTTTCTTCAGCAGCTCTGGGCAGGAGCGCATAGAGCACTCCACGTCTGACTGATGGAAGTAGTGCTCAGCTTTACTGACTCTCTGCACCGTCAGAGACGCTTCTCTGCCCTGAACAAACAAAACCGCTCGCTCAGTGAACACGCAAACACACCACCATAGAGCCACAAGATTCCCGAGCACATTTTTACCTGATACTCGTTCACGAACTGAGCGAGGATGAACTCGTGTCTCTCTGTGCTCGACGGGGAGGTTAAAACGTCTGGGACCGTCCTGTGAACCGGCCCTTTCATCTGTAACCCGGTACCCTTCAGGTGACAGTCGAAACCCACGTTACCTGGCAACTGGAAGCGCTGATCCTGAGGCCCAAATGGACCCATGGTCTCATCTGGCCACACTGTCCTGGGACCTGTCAGACAGACCATTTTAAACCAAGTTAAGTCAAGTCGGCTTTTATTGTCATTTCAACCATATACAGTAGTACACGATGAAACTAAACAACGTTCCTCCAGGACCAAGGTGCTACATATGACAAAAGTTACAACAAAATGAACAGAAAAAAAACTGACTAGCTAGTTAACTAATAAGAGATATCAAGATTAACATTATAAAATTAAATGAACATTATAAATTTTAAAAATATAACAGACTATCTATCTATTTTATCTAAAGTCCTATACAGAAAAAGACAACAAAGTGCACGTGCAAATGT
>JAUYWG010000060.1:3610116-3635482 GCA_034779775.1 Enteromius afrohamiltoni | reverse complement strand
TGGAAAAACACAGTTAACATAGAGGCTGGAAGTGCCTCATAACAGTCTGACTGGCACTTCCAGCCGATCATGACATAAACATTTTAATATAGTATATTATTATAATATTAAATATATATATATATATATATATATATGGATACACACATGCAATTATTTTATATGCAAACATTGGAAAACTATCATATAATTTAAATAAACCATTAATATAATATTAATAATATTATTTGAACATTTTTATATAAAAAGTATACTGTAATATCATTTAAAAATATAAATATAAAAATATGTGTATTTAAAAATATATTTATTTATTAATTTTATTGTGCATCAAAGTGTCGCACCAGGTTTGATGCCACTCATTTTCAGTAAATTACATCCCAAATCTTGTGGCCTTTGAATTGCAAAATATTATTCAAAGCATCTCTTTTTATGTCTCATTATAAAACTACAACAGCATACAGGTTTGAAACAACATCAAGGTGAGTACATTAACGTGTTCTCTGTTTTGCATGAGGTATTCCTTTAATTGGCTAGAAAATTGTATGATATAAAATAGAAATTATTAAGAAAGTCCTACAAATATGCTTCATTTTCTTCATGTTTTCACGAAGTTCACCCTGAGGCTCATAATAACCTCATTATTCCGTTTCGGACAGTCACGACTAAGTGTATTTCCTATAAAATTAGGGGGAAAAATCTAAGCGAATGAAATTTATTTCTACTTATTACAAGCGTCTCGCTGTGGAAGACCTGCGTCGATCCCTGAGATGTCAGTTATGATCATCTCTTCTTCATAACATACAAAAAACATGAGTCAGGGATTACAAGAAGGGGCAGAAAAGCGAGAGAGTGCCGACTATACGGCCTCTAAAGACTGCAGAGGTTTTAGGATGTATTATAAGCCGTGTCCCTCGCCACAGCTTTAATTGGCTCAGTTTCTCTTTTGTGTCAGATATCACAATACCATGATTAAGGGCTGCTTTATTACCACCCGCATCTCTGCCACACGAGCTCTCCCTGACTAATTGAAAAGTGGTGGAACAAGGAAAGCAATTTACTCACCTAGAAATTACTTTTCATGATAACAATGCCATTTTTCAAAGCCAGGCGCTCCCGTCCACAGTCCCACTTCTTAAGAGGGAGCCGTTATTTGTGTCGGAGGGCAGAGAAAAGCCTATTTGCATTCCATTACAAGTCCAATTGGCACCTGGCAATGAGGAAGAGTACGTTGGGAAGAAACGGAGAGATACATATTTCACACCGTCTTGGGAAAATCTTCCACTTTGTGCTTAAGTTGCGCTGATGCGGTGTTATTGGGAGGAAAAATCTTTATAATACGAATTATAATTACGAATTTTTTCTCCCAATTTTGCACTTTTATTTATGAGTACAGAAGAAGGGGAATGAAAAGATGTTGCTAACCAGCATTTGCTTGAGTGCATACTACAAAACCTTTGTTGTTTTTTTATGGGTCAAAGATATCAAGATGTCCTCACCAAAAGAAATTCACAAAAGTGATGTTACTGTATGTATGCATTTAGGTTTTTTTTCTTTAATGGCTGGAAAACTGCAAGGACATTTTGTCTAGACGTATAATTTCAATGCAACGTATTTTAGTGCATATCGTTTTTCATTACATATCAGTTCAAAGCAACTTTACAGTAAATAGTACTTTAATGCCTCCAGTAACCAAGCAAAATGTAACTGTGACACAATTTTGTTTCCCAGCAGACTAGTAAAAAACCTGTGCACCTGGACTCCCGGAAGTTGCATAGCAGTCAGGCAATCAGTGATTATTACAAATGTGTTTTGTGTGCAATACACAGTAGACTGTGGGCCGTGTCTCAGGTTAAGACTCCGGATGAAGAACTGTTCAAACCTTCCCATGTGGGCAGCTTTACAAGGAAATATCTTAGTCTTAATCCAAATCTACCAATGTCAGACATTGCATTACACAGGGGGTTCAGAAAGTATTCAAACCCCCTTACATTTTTCACTTTTTATTATATTGCTGCCATTTGCTAAAATCATTTAAGTTAATTTCCTCCCTCATTAATGTACACACAGCACAGAAAAACACAGAATTGTTGACATTTTTGCAGATTTATTAAAAAAGAAAAACTGAAATATCACATGGTCCTAAGTATTCTGTGATGAAGCGCTCGAGTCGTGCGGATCCATTTGCAACTATTTATTGAGGGTAGTCAGACAGGCAATGGTCGAAACAACAAACGTTCAGGAATATAAGGGAACAGGCAAGAATCGTGGTCAATAAACAGGCAGAAAGTCAGGACAGGCGGCAAAATGGCGGAAACGAAAACACAGGCAAGAAATCAAACACGGGTAGTCAAATAACAAGTAGAAAACGCTCAGAGTCGATGGCCAGGGCAAATCGAAACTTCGCGATTTGACTGTGCAAAAGTCCAGGTTTTTATAGTCCATTTTGGCGGGAAGATCGGCGCAAAGCGCCGAGGTACGTGGCAGAAATGGGTCCGGGCGGAAACACTAATACTCTGGCGAGGGTTCCCGCTGCTGGCGGCCGGAGAGGGCCACAGAGGAGCGATCTGTTACATATTCAGACCCTCTGCTGTGACACTCATATATTTATATATATTTAACTCAGCTGCTGTCCATTTCTTCTGATCATCCTTGAGATGGTTCTACACCTTCATTTGAGTCCAGCTGTGTTTGATTATACTGATTGGACTTGATTAGGAAAGTCACACCAAAACCTTCTCAAGAGTGCTCAGGGACCTCAGACTGGGGCAAGGGTTTACTTTCCAACGAGACAATAACCCTAAACACACAGCTAAAATAATGAAGGAGTAGCATCACATCTTCATGTTCTTGAATGGCCCAGCCAGAGCCCTGACTTAAACTCAATTGAGCATCTCTGGAGAGACCTAAACATGGCTGTCTACTTCGGACCATGTGATATTTCAGTTTTTCTTTTTTTAATAAATCTGCAAAAATGTCAACAATTCTCTGTTTTTCTGTCAATGTGGGGTGCTGTATGTACATTAATGAGGAAAAAAAGTCATTTTAGCAAATGGCTGCAATATAACAAAGAATTTAAGGGGCTCTGAATACTTTTCCTACCCACTGTACATCTGGAAAAGTCTATAGTCGCTTTTTCATATGAGCTTAAAAACATATTTACAGTATTTCAGTCTTCGCATCTAACTCTTTATGTCATCAAGATCAGACAGGTCAGGGAGTGGAAGAAATTAATTCATGAATATATTAGTCTGTTTGAGCTCATTAAAATGATGAGATGCTAATTTATGACGAGTGAAGGTTTATTTATAGCCCAAGAGTGGTGTAAGCACATCTCTTTAGACTTCTAAGTGAAGTATAGGGATCTTATATCATCTCTTTGTGAGCAATAATTGTCTCATTGTCCATAGCAAAACTCTGGACTGGCAGCCCATTCTGGTACTTAAAGTTTAAGGCTGCTGTGAAACTCTTTGTTTTGAGAACTCTGGTTTAATTCCTCCAATGTGGACACGAGAGAAATTGTATCTGTCCAATGTGGACTCAAGAGGGAAATAAAGAAAATAATTGGCTTTTTGGTTTCCAAACAAGAAGCACAACTTTAGCTGAGCAAGACAAATCCGACCTATCCCAGAGCTAATGGGACAGTTGACTAAACCGTTATAGCCAGAAGTTTATTCTCAACCCAAAGACATAAAATAAGTCAAGCACTTTGATATTGCATTTTTGAAAACGTCATCCTGTCAGTCCAACATTTTCTGTACATTTCAGGTTCAATAACTTCATAAAAGTATGATTACACTGCATTTTCGAAGGAAGGAAGAAGTGCTTTAAAGGTCACTAGAGGTTGAGTGAGTACATGGGCTTTTCCCCTTGGTGTTTCCCACGGGATCGCTACACAAATATTAAACTTCACAAGATTTTCAAGGTTTCTGGGTCTCGAAAAACACTAAACCTTCAGCACTCAATGGAAGGTCACGTTTCAAGGACTGACCTCTATGTTCTCTAAGGCTTCTAGAGGATCTTGTACAATATAGTCTGTACTCTATTCGGCTCTCACAACCTGATTTGTGCCATTGTTTGCCAGGTTGTGTGTGCAGGTCAGTCTCCTTTGCTAAACTACACAATGAAGCCTCCTTTCGAGACAGTTTTAGAAGGTCTGTGGGATACTCAGGTATGCATAGAAAGCATTGCTGCTGAGGTGACCTTCTACAAGATTGCCTCCAAAACAATTTCTGTTGTCGCCCCATTGGTCTCATTTGAGTCTGTGGACTAACAACAATCTTTTTACCATCTAATGTAGCCATGCCTGCTCCTGGAAGCCTACTATCATTCAGAGTTTAGTTCTGACCCAATCATGGTGTTCAGGGTTACTTAAAAATAACCAGCTGGTGTGCTGGGAAGCAACCCTCCAGGAGTAGGATTGGCGACCCTGGATCCAATACACACTGTGCAAAAAAATGGATGGCATTGGTGAAAATCAAAATTAGATCTGTAGAAGAAATTCTATTCCACATATCTGCATTGCCCACCAATTTGGGGTTGCATAACCCACTGGCTCACAGCTATGCTCATAAAGCCTCAACACTGCACATTTTGAATGTTTGCCTTATATGACATCCATTTCAGATGTCTTATCACTTGAAACAGATATGTTTGATTTAGGAAACTTGAAATTTTCCAAAAAATTCAGTCGTTTAGCTTGTCTAAACCGGATATGATTTGAGAATGCATGCAATGCAAGTTGTTTGTGAGCCACTCAACTCTATTACTCCACTACCTCTAAGAAGTTGCAATCATAAAAATAAGGAACAAATACTACATGAATTTCCCATAAATCAGGTAAAAAACATTTCATACACTATGTTGATATTTCTTGGACAACTAAGCCACAAAGTGGCCATAAGTTAATAAGTTCCGGCTAGGCAAGTTGATGTCCACAGTGAGTTCTTATCAAGTATTCATGGGCAGTTTGTTCCTGTGGAGGATAAGGAAGTATGTTAATTCAGTGTAGGCATGGTACAGGTCCGTGCCAGCATGCACAGGTGTTCCGGCTATATGGGTCTTAAATGTTGCCAGGAACAAATTGCCTGAAGCCCTGCAACTATGGATCTAGACTGATCACTCTTACACATGAATGTTTTTAAACCTTTTCCAATGCACCATTAAGCCTTGGCAAAACGTCTGGAAGGTAATTGGCACTCATTAAACGTGAAATCCCAAACAACACTCTTTGAGTTGATAGAAATTCAAGTGGCTGAATTTGAAAGTCGTCTTTTATCGCAAATGGTTTTACTCCAATGGAAACCCACTTGTGCATTTCAACTGAAAGTTTCAAAGTGAAACATTTGACCAAATCAGATACGATTAGATTAATTTGCTTAACAGCCTATTTGTAAAATGTGTTTTTTGTTAGTTTAAACGTTTTATCACATTCAACATAAGTATAATATTGCATACCTCTTAGAATTTTTGAAAACTATAAATATAATTTCATGCCAGTTTTAGTTTAAGAAAGAGCTCAAAAGACTTATGTTGGAGTGAAAATCCCAAGGTGTCCTGCTTTGTTCCCTCTTTTTTACTGCTACAGTGGCTGCGCATTGATCTGTGTCCAGAACAACATGCTGTTTTAACCTCCCTACATGAAAGTATTGAAGCACACAGCTTACTGTGGTCTCCATATTTATGAACCTAGCAATAAAAGAAATTTGAGTGTCCGCCGGGATTTCTGTACAGTACATTGGTTGGGTATCTGTGCCCACCAGCCGAAGCAAACAGGAAGCAGGTTTACAATAACAGGAAGTCAAGGAGGAATAGAACTTCACCCTTACAGTTACAATAATAAATAAGTATACAAACAAATATGGTTAAGTTGCATTAAATTAAATAGATTTTAACGTTATATTTTATTAGAGTTTTGTAAATACACTAAGTACATTTTGGCTTAAAAAAAATGTACATTTACATTTAATTAAATAAAGTTTTTAATTAAAATATTTTTGCTCTGTTTAAATCTTTCTAGAATTAAATTTAAAATTAATTTACAGTTGCATAATATCATCTTTTTTTTGTTTTTTTTTTCATTTGTCTAAGCTACAGTATCTAAACTTGAATAGGATTTGCCCTGGTGGTTTGCAAGAAACTCAAACAGTGAGTCAAGATGCATCTATATGTGTGCGTATGAGAAACAGTGGTGTTATAATACAGTATGGAGGCCTTAGGGCAGATTTCTGTTTGTGTGTGTGTATTTCTGCATGCGTTTGTATAATATAATGAAGCCTGAGTTCACCCTTGGGCACAGATTTCTCCTGGGAAAGACAGCGAGTGGCTGAAGTCAAAGTTCAGAGCTCGACGTGGACAGCCAGAAAGCACAAACATGCACAAACTCGCAGAAGAGTTTTGATGTCTTATTTATGGTGCTGTCATTGTTTATTATCAAGTGGCTATATAAAGCATGAGCAGGCTGAGAATTTGCAGATTCTGTGCTGAAGTAGAGTATCATCACATAGACACATTACACACAGATCCTCACAGATCTAAAAGAGAAATACTATTGATTTATGTATATCTAATTATTAATATACATTTAAATAATATCCATATGTTAAAATATATATTGATATATTTTTAGAATATGTTAAATTGTATTTATTTTGCTTATTAAGTCAAAACTTGAAGTCCTATTTGGTTACTATTTAGCTGTCTTTTTACTTTCTTCTGTCTTTATTTTCTTCCTCTTTGCTTTCTGAATGGCAAATAGGCTGTCGCATAAACTAAAAGCAAAAACAAGACCGTAACAGCAGTATAATTGCCCTGCCTTATTGTTCTCCTTCTGAGCATTCCTTCTGTCATATGTCCATGGGACTTCAAAAGATTTTCTTTCATCCTTATTTCTTACTCACATTTTTTTTTTCTTCACAGAATGCATTCTGTGCAGAGGATGCAAACTCACACAGAATAACCAAATGCCATTCTACAGCTGCAAAATTGTAAAGTATATTAAACACTGCGTGCGTGTGTGGAGGGAGTTCCCCAAGGTTCTATGCTGGGGCTGCTTTTATTTTGTCTTAAATAGATAATTGTCTTAAAATCAACATAAATGTTAAAAACTAAAATCAAGGGGCCCAACACAAGACCTTGAGGAACACCCTTATATTATTTGTTCTTCATATAATTACTGTCGTGAACACTGTAAATAATGACTCATTTTTTTCTTTAATTCCTTTAACACAGTCATCCCTTAGAGAGACAGAACCCTGCTAAACCTTTAGTGCTGGTTGGCTTCATCTCTGTGCGCGGTGGATCTTTCGTCTCTATATGTCGTGCTCCACCCCAGGAGGTTTTTCCTTCACCTCTCCGCTCCTCTGCAATTAAGGCTGACAGGACAGCTTGCTCTATTCCGCTGATGCCAGTACTTATCAAGACGGAGAGATAGAGTTCAGGTATGTTCATCCATCAGTCAAGGCCCCTTTCCAACCACCCACCCTGCTTCCATCTATGCCAGTCTGTCTATTGTTCTCAGTTTTTTTTTTTTTGTTTTTTTTTTTGTTTTACAACTGCCACATGGGAGACTCGATTGATATAAATGGATTTTTACCATAGTACTATGTGTTGCATAGCTAGCAGTGTGATATTGTGAGTAGTATTGAAATATTCTAGAATTAGAACACTCTAGAAAACACAAATCTGGGGTAAAATAAAATAAATGTAAAAGTTAAATTAACACCAATTATTAAAGAATTATTTTATATAATACGTGTGTATAATCAGCTTCTTTTATCTAAACTACTAAATTAAATATGTTCTTGCTTCATTTGTCACAATGCATTCAGAAACAATCAAATAATAATAATAATAGTTTCATAATAATATATCATTACTATTTTAATTATTATTATTTTAGCAAAAATACACTATTTTTATTATATATCAAATTTGGGGGTTATTTAAATACTTTTTAGCTATACTTTTCAATATAACTGTAGGTTGTTTATTTACTAAATAAATTCCTTACTATTCCTTACTAATTCCTTACTATTCAATTTCTTTTTAATTAAATAAGTTCTCCGTACTTACTTAATCATAACTTTTCGCTGAGCCTGCATTCACAATACATTCTTGGATTGATTTCTGCGAATGAAAGCGAAGCTTCTATAGAATTTGGCGGCATGAAGGAACTGCATTTGATTTATTTACTTTATTGTTGCATTGTGGGATGCTCCCCTCATTGTGGTGCTCCCCTATAATTCTGTCCCTTTCTGATGGATCTACTTCCTGTTTCGGCTACCTACGGTATAAATACCCGCGGCGTGACGTGTTCAATATCACTGCAGCAGTTTTCTCATGTCAGTCATTCTGTCTCCCACACCCAGCTGTCATAATCTATCCAGTCCTCCTCCTTCCCAGCATGCCACCTGTCCCTGCTGTGTCCCATCCTGGAGATCTTTGTTTTAGTGTGTCTTGTTCTCTCTCTCTATCAGTGAATCGATAGTTAACAGAAATGACAACCTGTATTCTCATGTCAAACACTTTATCATAAAGCGCCCAAAGAGTCGTATTGACTGATGCGTGACATACACTTAGCAATACGCCAGCATCAATTATTAACATCGCCTCTTGTAAACAGACATTTTATGAAAAAGAAATGATTCCTTTTATAAAATCCATTATGGAACCATTTGCACTTCCTCTGTAATAAGTACTCAACTTTATTCCCCACTATAGACTTTAAACATTTATACACCAGAGATGGAAATATCACAATAAAAGCCTAACTATTGGCTGAATGGATTGAAGAAGAGACAAATATTATTTCTTTTGAGAGTATGTATGTATGGAAGTGTCTTCACAGTAAGATACTGCCCTCTAGTGGCTGTAGTTGTATGTCTTTCACGTGAGTAGCCACTGAAAGGTAAAGAATGACTGACGGTAACATTTTTCAGCCTACATTTTTAAGTTCAAATTTAGTCAGAGGGATATTAATGGATATTTATGCACATTTAAACAATAAATTAATGTTTTTTGCCGTGTAAATTGATAAGTAAATATGGCATCTAATGTCTGATAAGAAGAAGAATTTGATGCAATTAGCTTTATGATAAAATGCATAGTTCATCTAGCCGTTAGGTACACCAAATTGGCTCGCATGTTAGCCAACTAACAATAGCAAACCATTTTAAGTCAAACTTTTTATATGCAACAGTTTTGGTCATAAATAGTTTGGTTAATAAATGAATAGTGCCAGCATTTGCACAATTGTAGGCGCACAACAAACCTAGCTTTGGAACATAAACATTACATATCATTAGATTTTTGTCCTTCCGTATCAAAAAACAGGCGGTTGTTTTGTGTTAATTCTTCAGCAGCACACATGCGCACACTAATTCCTGGATCTAATTTACCGCAGATTAAATTTAATTTTACACTGTGCAGTGGGAGGCTGACTTTTCTGATGTTTGTTAATTTCTTGCTTGGTTTGAGACGTTAATTAGCTAAATAAATAAATCACCATTTAATTGCAAAAAACTAATGCTAAGATATTTGATACGTTGACATTTATTCGCACCTTAAAGTTTCTTCAAACAAACCAGTTCATCTAAAAAACAGACGTCTGTCTTTTTGAAGTCGTTTTAGTCACTTCAGAGGCATTTCAGATTTACCCGAGAGTCTTTCTGTGATAAAGAGCCACATAATAATCAAAGTGAATTATTCCCTATGCTTAAAATCACAGTATTGAGTTTGTACGCTTTAAACTAACATGTTTTTTTCTCTATTTTAATGACAGTATCTGGGCCTGTACGTGTGTTTTTTGTTTTTTTTTAGGTCAGCCTAACTTTCATCACCATTTTTATTTTTATGTCGTACAGGGTGGTGATTCAAAGTCTTTGCTGACAATTTGTGAGATGAATGGCAGTGTTAAAGCTGTGCAAACATCTGTTTGATGGCATGAAAAAAGGGTACGTAAATGAAGCATGTAAAGACAAGGAAGAACAGACAGAGAGAAAGATGTGAATCTATGACTGGAATTTGAAAGATTATTTAAAGAGATACAACTACGTTCAAAAACTGTAAATAGATGAACATTAACATAGTAGGCCTGTATATGGTTTTCACTGACATAAAATGTCCCATAATACTTTATTCTGTTTTAAAATCTACATTTCCTTAAAAAAACACAGAAAGTGGTATATCGTCAGTGCTGAGAATTCAAAATAACCCCATATTTAACGCTATTAAACATATCATTACTGCCCCCTGCTGGTCAGGCTGTGTTTTACATTTATTCTCAAGCTTAGCGTTTCGTGCAATGTGAGTTTCTCTCTATGGATCGACAGGTTTTGAAGACAGTAGGTGTTTATGCATGTGTGTGTATGTGTGCTAGTTTTCCCTCCCTATCTCCGCTTGTGGGAAACCGCTAAAAAATTCCCTGGCTCCTTCCAGGACTTTAACAGCTCCCTGTAGAAGCACAGCCAAACTTCCCCCTGATTTCAATGAAGGACCACACACCCAGATCCCTCCTAAAATGCCAGGGAAGACTGATTGACAGGAAATGGTGGCAGATGGCTCTCGTAGCTGCTAGTCGGTGCAATGCTAAGCGACATAACTCTTCGGAAAGCGCCGCTAAGATCCGATGGCAGTAAATCAGCCACAATGTTGCTCCCTCACCCATCTGTGAGAACTTTAACTAATACCTCTAAGCAAAACATAGAGATCACTGTCCAAAAACAGACTACATTATCCTGTTTACTAGCCTTTCTCGTAGCTTAGTCACTTTAGTAACCTCGATTCTAAATTTTCCAATGGTTTACCAATCATCATTCAAACTGTCAACTGACCACACAGTAATTTTTTAGAAGGTCTGTTTACTGTGCTGACCAAAATTCTTGATGTACTGTACAATGAGGGGACCTGAAGGCTTAAAAAGTAGCATGTTCTGATTGGTTTTCGGGTAAGAATGTTCATCCAGTGAACAGAAGCACTCCTCCGCACCGACTTTTTTTGTAATTCGTAACAGATGCAACCAGCAGACATTTGAACGATGACCAAAGCTATGTTTTTATTAGCAGGGTGCGACCAGAAAAGAGAAATAACATCAGCAAGAGTTGTATCCCAACTAATGCTAACAGAATGTGTTGAGTTTGCTTTCCTCTCAGCGGTTTTCCGTCACTTAAAGCAAGTGGGAATTCCTATATGTGAGCTCTTTTCTCCACAAAAACAATTCTGACAAACCAATGTAAAATTTTCTGCTAAAAAAGTAAAGTAGCTTATACTGTCATTGATTTTCATGCTAGACTAGGTTGGTTTAGATGTTATGATGGTGCATGTTGTTGGACTGCTTTCACAGCCTAAAATAACTTTGGGGTTGTAAAAGATATTTGGTTGAAAGGAAAGACTGTTTGATTTAAGGCCTATGCAATGTATTTTAAACTTTTTTGACAGGGTACCTTTACATTTTTTTGATGGGTTCTAGCCCCTACCCAATGCAAATGCAAATGCTAAAGTGCCTTTTCAGTTCAATGGGCATTCCCCCAGAACAATGTGCTCCCACCTGCCCTCATGATTTCTCCATTGCCCCCATGGAGGTTTCTACATGGCACTGGTTGGGAATCATTTCAATTTTTTCATCTCAGTGGGGATGTCATGACTGTCACAAATCTTAAAGGATTAGTTCACTCCAGAATTATAATTCATCAAAGATATTCATGTCTTTCTTTCCACAGTCCGAAATATTAATTCAAGTTTTTAAGAAAAACATTCCAGATTTTTTTTTCCACATAGTGGATTTCAACAGGGACCAACAGGTCCATGCAACTAATGCAGCGAAACAATTTGTCGTTTTCTAAAACAAATACACATTTATTTTATCTTGCACTAGCTTTGCGATGAGCTTCCACAACTTCACAAGTTAAGCAATCGTGTTGGAAACGTCAAGAAGTGAAGTAGGCGGAAGAACCGACCCAGTGTAGTGTGGTGAAGGACATTTCAAAGGTTGTTGTATGTGGAATGAAACATAAATATGTTTCTGTGTCAGTTTAATGTTTAAAATGGTCAGTTTGTGTGCGTATCCTGGATGTTTAAATATTCTGAAACCTAAAAGACTTCTTCTAGGTGATTGCGTAATGCATGGTCGCACATCACAGAACTAGTGCAAGACAAGCATTTTTGGTTAAAAATTATATAAATTTTTATTCTTTTAGAAAATTACCAGTTGTTTCACTAGATAAGACCTTTATTCTGTGGTTGAGATTGTATTGATTTCTTTGAAGCTTAAACCTGTTGACTCCCATTGAAGTCTACTATATGGAGTATTTTCCTAAGAAACCTTAATTTCTTCTCGACTGGAGAACGACCTTTGGACTTTTTTGTTTTTTTCTTCTAGGTTTTAAGGTTTTAAGATGCCAGCAGTTGATGTAGAGGTCTCCAAGACCACAAAACACTGAAACTAGGATTATGGAAAAGCCTGAAAGCAGTATATCTGGCGGTTAAGTTACCTTGGCTGGTGTTCAAGGGCTTGAAATAGGTTGTCTTGTCTGCAGGTTTCAGTTTCTGTGCCGAGCTTCAAATTGAACAGCTACAGTAGACATCAAACAGATTTGAGAAACAGATCTGCTTCTCATTACGAGACAGGTAAAGGTGGGGTTGAAAGGGGCAATTCAGGTCTGAAGGTGCAGGATCGACCTTGTGAGTAAGAAAGATGTACGAGCTGGAGGTTGTTGGGCACTTCGGAAGAGATTACGCTGATGGAATGAGTGAGGAAATGAGGATTAGCATTAAACGAGAGAGAAGGTCAAAGTCAATGTGCAGAGAAGTGGAAGAGATGAATCAGGAGAAAGAGGTGGAAAAAGGGAAAGTTTGGCATGACTGACAGGTAGAGGGAAAGGTGATGGAGATACTGAAAGACAGAGAAAATGAGGTGAAGGTAGGAACAGAGAGAAGCACTGATGAGTTTAGAGAGAGGATGCTGTACAGGACGTGAGCAGGATGCTAGGGAATATGTTATATGTATATGAAGTTGCTAAATTGACTAATATAAGGCACATTGCCACATGTTTTCTATGGCTAGTTGCTAGGATGTTGCTAAACTGATGCTAAGATATTCTATGTAGGTTTTTGTTCAAACTTGTTGCTGTGTGATTGCTACGTTGCTGCATTGCTAATATATTTTTAGTATATTTTTAGGTTTTAAAATCATGGATAATGTGTGTAAGGGTTGCTAGATGATTGCTAATGTATTCTGTGAAGTAGCTGGTTCTTATTTCCTAATGTGACTGCTACAAATGCATCCCAGTGTTACAGAAAACAACTGGTGATTTATTGCTAGTTTAATGTACACAGTAGCAAAGTTTTGTGGCTAATTTTAGTAATTGTACAATTTGCATATGTTAGCTCAATTGATAACATAAGAACCCAGACGGCACACATACGTCTGCAAGATGTCTGTTAAGGATCTCTTGACCCGGAAAGCATCTGCTGTTTACAAACGTCTGATAGATGTCTTTCAGGTGTTAGTTTTAAATCATAAACATCTTAAAGACATCTTTTAGACGTTTATTTGACATATAAAAGGAGACGTCCAATAGATGTATTGCAGATGAGCAAACAACCTAAATAATACGTCTTGCAGATGTAAATGCAGACATCAAATAGACGTCTCCTAGATGTTCATGCGCTATCAGGGAAGTTGTGAATTATTCATATTGAAATCTGTATCTTTATATTAGCTATGCTATACTCTGTTGCTAATGTTAGCAATTTTGCACTTAGGTTAGCAATTTATATATTAGCAGTTGTTAATCGCTAATATTACCAGTAAGGAGTTGATACGTGCCTTCTGTTTTGTTGGCACCTCTCTCTTTTTCTCTCCATCTGTCTTTCTCTTTTACACTCAAATGCAAGAAATAACATGCTAACACGCAATCATAAAACAGCTGTCTAATGAACACAGCTGTTTGCCTCATTTATAGCCCCTTTATCAAATACCATATTTATTTTCTTTCCCCATCTTGCTCCAGAATGTAATTTTTGTCATCAAACTCCAATTTAATAGCTTTAAACACATCTCTTAATTGCACAAGTCAACAGAGACCCATCTGTTGGGCTCTCAAACGTTCACAATATTGAGAGACACGCTAGTGCTTTTTTTTTTCTTCAGCAAGTTCTTATTGTGCATGTGTGAATGTGAGTCCAGCACTGCATTTTTTTATATACGGCAGATAAAGGAATCTGTCCTGGGTTGCCTTCAAACAACCATACCTCTTATATTTTAGGCCAAACAATAATTCTTTGTCTTCATCTATTTTTATATCTCACAGTATTTGATACGAATGTATAAATCAGAAACCACTGACACATGTTTCATTTGCTTCCAGTGAATTTTTTTACAATTCTTAAAACAAAACAACTTTCATTGACAAATAAAACTATGAAAGGTTTTCAGACCCTCTTAAATTTTTCACTCTTTGTAATATTGCAGCCATTTGGTAAAATCGTTTAAGGTAATTTTTTCCTGATTAATGTACACACAGCACCCCACATTGACAGAAAAACACAGAATTGTTGGCATTTTTGCAGATTTATTAAAAAAGAAAAACTGAAATATCCTAAGTCTTCAGACCCTTCGCTCAGTATTTAGCAGAAGCACCTTTTTGATCTAATACAGCCAGGAGTCTTTTAGGGAAAGATGCAACAAGTTTTCACACCTGGATTTGGATTCTCCTTGCAGATCCTCTCCAGTTCTGTCAGGTTGGATGATAAACGTTGGTGGACAGCCATTTTTAATTGATCATTCGGCCCAGTCTGAGGTCCTGAGCACTCTGGAGAAGGTTTTGGTTTAGGATATCCCTGTACTTGGCCACATTCATCTTTCCCTCGATTGCAACCAGTCATCCTGTCCATGCAGCTGAAAAACACCCCCACAGCATGACGCTGCCACCACCATGCTTCACTGTTGGGACTGTATTAGACAGGTGATGAGCAGTGCCTTGTTAGAATTCCGCTTAGAATGAAGGCCAACAAGTTCTATCTAGGTCTCATCATAACACAAAATCTTTTTTCTCACAATCTTGGATACCTTCAGGTGTTTTTTTAGCAAACTCCAAAGGAGAAGCTTCCGTCAGCCACTCTATAAAGCCCCAACTGGTGGAGGGATGCAGTAATGGTTTACTTTCTACAACTTTCTCCCATCTCCTGACTGCGTCTCTGGAGCTCAGCCACAGTGATCTTTGGGTTCTTCTTTACCTCTCGCATCAAGGCTCTTCTCCCCCATAGCTCAGTTTGGCCGGACGGCCAGCTGTAGGAAGGTTTCTGATCACCCCAAACATCTTCCATTTAAGGATTATGGAGGCCACTGTGCTCTTAGGAATCTTAAGTGCAGCAGAATTTTTTTTTGTAACCTTGGCCAGAACATCAGGCAGTTCCTTTGACCTCATGATTCTCATTTGCTCTGACATGCATTGTGAGCTGTAAGGTCTTATATAGACAGGTGTGTGGTTTTCCTAATCAAGTCCAATCAGTATATTCAAACACAGCTGGACTCAAATGAAGGTGTAGAACCATCTCAAGGATGATCAAAAGAAATGAGCAGCACCTGAGTTAAATATATGAGGGTCTGAATACTTATGACCATGTGATATTTCAGTTTTTCTTTTTAATTAATCTGCAAAAATATCAACAATTCTGTGTTTTTCTGTCAATATGGGGTGCTACGTGTACATTAATGAGGAAAAAACTTGATTTTAGCAAATGGCTGCAATATAACAGAGTGAAAAATTTAAGGGGGTCTGAACATTTTCCGTACCCACTGTAATAAAGGTTTTATTTTCTTATTGTAAGCAATATTTTGCTATATTAAGTTTACTTTGATTTTATTCACAAACGATCAGTATTAATGGAATTTTTATGTTTTGAGTTTAACAGCAGACGGCTCATGTGTAACATTCACAATATACACACACAAAACAGTTAAAATGGCTACTATGAGTCATGTTTCTGTAGTTTTATCATGTGGTTCAACACTAGGCTTTGATTTATACTGTTATTCAGTCCGTGCACGTGTTCGGGGAGTTACTTTAAGTGTTTTTCACAGGTATGGAAAGAAGTCGGTCAAACACATGGATGTTGTTCCCACAAAACGGTGTGCTTAAGAAAGAAGCTTTCATCAAAAGCTAGGGGGGAAAAAGTCATATTCTGAAATAAAACAATGGAATGTATTTTTTGCTGTTGTTGTCTGTAATGCAATCACACCTATAAAGTACTGAAATAGATTAAAACTGACGCAGGCAAAGAAAAACCATTTGACCCTGTCCCCTGACACAGTATTTAACCAACTAAGGGGTCTTTTAACGTCAGAGGCCGCCAAGAGAGCAAAGACCCAATTCAATAAATGTCAGCTTTAATCAATCAGATGGTGTGAGGAATTGCACCAACTTGAGTCACCCTGATAAAACAAGCCTAAAGCCACCTAATGTGGAGAGCAACAAATATGACCATACAGTATAACTTCTGCAACCCGGGTTCATGGGAAATACGTGCCTCTGCATACATTTCTACAACTCTATAATTATTATGTACCTTACATCACATTTCGCCACAGTGGAATGTCCAGAGAATGGTGCAAAAAACACCTGTTTAATACATAGCTGTGGCACGTTTGTATTAGGTTGGTACAGGTATGTATTGCAGTGTATTTAAAATGCTACTAGAGGTTTGTTTATTGGCCGTTCAGAATTCAAATATCCACTGAGTGTCGCTAATATTGATATAATGATATAGCCATGCTATTTTTACTTTTCATGCGCGGATTTGAGATGTTTTGTCAAACTGTTTTACGTGGGATTTGAACAGTTGCTTTTTACTGCCTAATTGCAACGCCGTATAACGTGAGCTTCCGAGTAAACCTACTGAGCTACATACATATGAAGCTGTACAGTATATGTAATGACAACATTTTCAAATTGTGCAAGATGTTAAAAATGTTTAAAAGTTATAACATAACATTCTGCAACTTATTGTTTGAAAATTAGCCTTTATTAATATGTAAATCATACTTTTGTGTGAAAAGGAATGGAAGTTTTACTCCCTCTAGTGTTCGTTTCAACTGGAAACTGCAGCGATTCGTATGTATAGGTACTTTTTTTTCAGTTTTGAAGAAAAGTATGAAGAGGCAGGTATTTCATTTCAAAATATGCTGATTAAAATATGCATTATATTCATCATTTATATGACAAACTGTCCTAACTGATCACAGAAATATTTCTCTTTTATGGAGGCAATGATTTAATGATTTGTATTTTCAACCCTACTCTTCTGTGTCCAATTTTAGGGAATAGGATCTTGGTTATGGCAGCACTTCTTCATTCCTAACCATCTTATAAAATCCTCTCAGATCCAAGATTGTTTCAATTTAGCTGTGAAAAAGGGAGATGGAAAGAGAGAGAATGCCTGAATAATTACAGGAAAAGGGATTTTAAGGATGATACCCGGCTGGCGTGATTTTGATCTGGTCCACTTTACAGTCTACTTTTTCAGGCCAATAACTGCCCACTTGTTTTATCTGCATTCAATTCCAGTTTGTTTTTTAATCCAGCATTTAAGACTAACTGTCCTTTTCAAGTCAATCCAGTTCAGAAATCAATTCTACTTCCTATTCCTCAAATGTCCCCACTTGCTCCCAAAACAAAAGGTCTATTTCGTGTTAACGCAAAACTGTTATTGCGCGATAAAAAAATATCAACGTTAATCTATTCACAAAGTTGGGTTGGGAACTGGCTATATACTGCGCAAGCTATGATGACTTTCGCTGGTTTCACACTGCACGCGTAAGCGCGTAACAAAGTACGCTGGAAATGACATAAATCAAAGCACATGGTACACAGTGTTCGGAGAAGAACGCTGGAAAATATGACAGGAATATGATATGAGCTTCGATTCATATGATCTGTCGTCCGTGATTTTCATGTACCATTTCGGACGGGACTAACACCTCCGTGTTTACGACAGTGGTGAGAGGGTCTGTTTTGTACATCTTAAAAAAATGTATCTACACCCACCCCTAGTTTATTTATTTATTTTGGTAGAGAAAGAGCAAAATGACTCGGCCATTGACATTTCCTTGGGACGTGATGGTTGATTAGCATTCCATATTATTATTTTACACTACTCAACACATGGGTAACTCTGTGGTTAACTAAGCAGGTGTACTGCAGAATGCAGAGTGGAGACATAGTTGACTTTTCAGCAAAAAATCATCCTAATTGTGCGCTAATGGTGCTCTGGAAATGCACAGAGAAAGCCAGCAGTCACCACCACAGAATGAAAAAGTTCCTTTGCCGAAAACGAAGGAGCATGAATTCAGATGCTTCTTTGCACGTTCTGTCAAGTCAATTTCTGGGGAGAGAATCAAAAGCTGACCTTGGTACGGGAAGTACTGGGATTTTGGACAGTTTTGAGGTAAGTAATAAAGCGGATTTGGCAGGAAACAGAGATTGACGGCTCTAATTGTGGAAAGAGTGCACCACAGTTCGAGAACAGTGTACAGCATGTGCTCAAACCCCCTAAAAACGAGAAATGGTTGCATAATTGCGCATAATGGTTAGTGACTTCACTGCCACACAAAATAACACACATTTTTAAGTTTTAAATCAACATTTTCTCGACTCTAAATTGGCCAAAATGTCTCATTCACAAGAACATACAGACCAAGCCCCAACTTTTGGCTCACTTCTCTTTGGATTTTCACTGCACTGATTGTGGTTTGTTGAGGTTCATGGAGGGCGTTCTGGAGTCCAGTGGGTCTAAGAGGCCTCTCTTTGCAACTCGAAGACTTTCAGCTTGAATTGGGTTCCCGCAGATAAATATGTGATTCACAGTTGTTGGCCACAGACAGAGAGAGGGATTACTCACTCCATGGGAACCAGAGGCTCAGTTTTCTGTGGTTGTTTGAAGCTTAAAAAGGGACAGAGAGGAGAAACAAGCGAGACAAGACAACAGGAGATGAAATGAGAGCAAAACTGTTGAGAGAGACTTAGAGAAAGTGAGTTGAAATGAGAAAGTGAGTTGAAACAGAGAAGACAAGATAGGTTGAGGTGGTGAGGAAGAATTTGTGAAAATGAGGGACCCAGCTAACAAATTTACATTATAAAAATGTTCCTATAACATTCCCCTTAAGTTAAAAACTTCCAGTTTTTTAGACATCGAATTAACGGTCTTGTTTGGTTTTACAACGTTTTAGTCTCCTGTTATATTAACGTTTTAAGAATGTTATTTAAAATGTTCCATTACCATTATATTAATGTTCTAAGAACGTTTTCCTAATGTTCCAATTAAGTTAAACGTTATGTTAGAACATTCAAAATGTCCAGTTTTTAACTTTCTTGTTTGGTTATAAGAACGCTATTCAAAATGTTTTTAGAACGCTTTAGTCTCCTGTTATTAATGTTCTAAGAACATTATTTAAAATGTTATTAAAACGTTCCACTAATAATACAATAACCTTTTTATCCTCACGTTTTTAGAATGTTCTATTAACAGCTCAATGATAACATTAAGGAAAGTTCCACTAGCGTTATGCAAGAACGTTTTTTGATAACTCTAAGAGAACCTTTAGAGAATGTTACGGGAACATTCCCTGTTAGCTGGGGAGAAACTGGCAAAAAAACAAAAGATAGAAGATAAGAGAATATGAGATGAACAAGAAGCAGGAAAAGAGACGAGGCAAGGCAAGGCAATTTTATTTATATAGCACATTTCATACCCAGTGGTAATTCAACATGCTTTACATAAAAGGAAGTAAAATAGTCATTAAAAGAATAATCACAACAATAAAAATAAGGAATTTTAAAAATGTCTTGAGACAATGTCTCCTACAATTGTAGGAGAGAGGAGAGAGGAGATGAGAAAAAACAAAATAAATGGCAAATAAATGAAAAGGAAACTAGTGTGATAAAACAAAATGTGAGAAAAGCAGTTTAGAGAAACAGTAGACAAAATGATGTGGAAAGCCATAAGAGGAGCAAGATAAGAAAGAAACAGATGAAATGATAGAGAAAAAAATGGAGAACAGAATGAGACAAAAATATAGGAGACAAGGTTAGTTGAAATAAAAAACGAGAAACAGTGTGGAATGGTGAGACAATACAAAAAGTTTAAGAGAGAAAGAGTTAGACAAGAATTATACAAAATAAGACAAAAACAGGGTAAGTGAGAAAGCAGATGAGAGAGACATTAATGAAATGAAACAAACAAAAAAAGAAAGAAAGAAATAAGACTGAAACATTTGAGACGATGAGAGAACCAGGCAAGAGCAAAACATGACAAGACAGCTAAGGAAAAAACAGTACAGAGAGAAATAAAGGACAGATGAGTCAAGACTAAATTAGAGAGAAAAAAGACAAGATATGAAAAGACCCGAAAATATCAAATCATAGAGAAACGAAGAAGAGATTAATAGAGAGAGACTGGAAAGAGGAGATGAGACGATAGAAGAGCAGACAAGAGAAATACAGCACAGGAGTTGAGAGCAAAACGAGAGAGGGGGCTTCATCAGCCCATCGCTCATGTCAACAAGAGAGACAGGACTGTAATCAGCACCAGATGATCTGCAGCCCAAAACAGCCAAGAGTGGACTGAAAGAGAGAGACAAGAGTGAGCAAATACTATCCAGAGAAAAAGAGAGAGAGAGAAAGAGAGAGGAAAGGAACCCTCCTTTCCCTCAACAGGACCTCCAAAAGGAATAGGCCAGCCCGTGTTCCCAGGAGCCCTGTGGATGTAGACGCTCTCTCCTGAAGTCACCACCTGAGAATGTCTGAGACCACGGCCCACACGGCACCTCGCGTGCGAAGGGAGCCTTGTGAGTGTGTTTGTGTGTCTACTGCAGACGCAGAGGCCCAACACTGCACCTATGCCAGACAGAGAGGAACAGGCAGAGCGAGAGAACGAGCCCTTTCCAACCAAACCACAGAGCCACAGAGTCTGGCAGTGGCTCCCTGCCAATAGAATGAGGGGAAGGAGGATGAAAATAGAGTAAAACAATGGACGAAGGCATAAAAACACACAGAGTGTACTGGGGGAAGGGGAAAGGTGCTTGGGTTTGCTTTGGGGTTTGGGTGGGTGTGTTGATGACTGTGTGCATGTGCTTGTGTTTACAAGCACCGTAAAACTCAACGTTGAAGCCAAAGTTGCATTAAAAAAAGCTTGAAATTGCACATTTGGACATTCGAGTAGATTGTGGCCAAACCAAGTGACAGCTCTCATTCTTTTAAACTAACATCGTCCTAACTAGGCCTAATACAAACAGTTTCCAGCGGCAATTTAAAAATATGACACTATCACAGATAATCAAAAGATGTAGGGTTACGAGGAGCAGGATAATAGACCAATGAAACCTAGCAACAATTTGGCTGAGCTTGTCAAAACTTTTATGTTGGCAGAACTCAACAAAGACTTTGTTGATTGTTGTGTTCCGTCTTGGATCAAACAGTATAGGATGGCTTAATACCCACAGCAAGCAAGAGGATACAATTCTTGCTTTGACAGTCAGATTATTGGTAAAACAACCACAACACTAGTTAAGAGGTTTGTTTGTTATTCTGAGAGCTATTTTTGTTTCCATGTGTTGCTTAAATGGATTCCAGGGTTAAAGGACCCAAGTCCAAGACCAACTCTTCTATGATTAGTCAGGATCTGAAAGAGAAAATGAAAAATAGGATGCTATACTACACCAGTTTTGTAGTACACAAGTCCAGACAAGGCCAGAATCCGAAGCAAGTCTGATTCTTAGAATCTTAAAATCTTAGTCTTAAAATCTTTTAGACTAGTCTTAAAGTTACTTGCCTAATTCTTCAAGACTGGACAAACTATTTTAATTTAGTAATTAAAAGGTAGATTTTTCTGATTGAAAAAGTAAGACTGATAACTCCTTGGCAACTGCTAGTTGGTCAAACTAGTACTTAAGGCACAGTTGGTGACCAAGTTTTTGCAAGTGGTGCCAAGTCCAAGTTAAAGTCTGGGATAAGTCCAAATGCTTCTGAAAATATGGTCTTGGACTGAATGAGCTGGTCTCAACTAGTCTGTATATTACTGTTTTAGATCCTGGTCGCCAAGTAAGACATGATCAACAATACTGTCCAAAAATATAGATTTATCCCAAGCCATACCCCTAAACCTACCTGTACAAGGATGTTGTTCCAGGAACATGTTGTACTTGATGAATTAATGCTCACCTTTAGACCCTACTCTGAAGTAGGAGCTAATTTAGTTGCTCCAAACCGAGTTCCTAAAACTAAATACATTCCCTATTCCTGCAGTGCAGACATGTAAAAAAGTGTAGATACTATGAACAGGTTCCTCTGGTCTGAAAGCCTCAATAGTGGCCAACTTTGTTGTACACTTATTATTGAGGTGGACTTTGTGATTAAAATAATGCACTTTGTAGTGTCCACTATGGTTTTGAAGATTTCTACAAATGCGTGTCCACTCAAATAGATCACTATATAAGGGTATGTGAGGAGGGGGGTGGGGGTGTTTTCAAAGTCCTGAATTAGTGGCCTAAGTATAATGTGACTGAATGCTTCCAGCGCATTGGCAAAGAATTTATGCTGGATTTCTACATATTTGTGTAGAGTGTGTTTTTGGATCTAAGTTCAAGCATCCATTTTTCATTTGATTCCAGTGATAAATCAAGATGTGTATCATCCTGATACAGATCTAGATGCATGTTGCTACATAATTTCACACGATTTTGCGAGAGCTAAACATGTGGGAACTCTGTGCAGACGGTCTGTTAAGGTTTGGCACCGGATGCATCTGGCGCTAGAATACATTAACCGAAA
Source organism: Enteromius afrohamiltoni (assembly GCA_034779775.1). Classification (NCBI taxonomy): domain Eukaryota; kingdom Metazoa; phylum Chordata; class Actinopteri; order Cypriniformes; family Cyprinidae; genus Enteromius; species Enteromius afrohamiltoni. Next base: position 3,612,659 of record JAUYWG010000060.1, on the reverse strand, counting down.
TGAGTTCAGCTCTAAAAAACCTGGGCTAAAATAAAGAGGGGAAAATAGCAAGTTCTGGAAACTAAATACATAGTATCAAATCACTAGGGGAAAAGAGAGAGCGAGACAGAGAACTCCTTCAAATTTATTTATATTCTGTTTTGTCTTTCAGCTTATGAGATGATGATGGCCTTCAGTGAGAGTGTCTCCTGAAATAGGCCAGTATTGGGGAAGCTACATTGAAACTGAGCTAAGCGCTACTAATATGCAGAACCACACTTAAAAATGTAACTTTTTCTCGCTTAATTAGCCAAGACTCCATCTCACACATATAAAATAATCAAATGTAATCAAAGACAACATTACTGATTTTTGTTCAGTTCTTTATCTGCTATTTGTATGTTTTAGTTTTAGATTTATTTTAGTTAACAATATCCTATGTGTTACACATGCAAATCACATCCAGAAAATCCAGTCCGTCACATCTTAAATCTTAAAGTATGTCCTCAGTACATTTCTCACAGGCAGTAAATCAAGTCAGGGAATTTTTTTAGGAACATACATTGAAGCAGTGATTTAATGATCTGTTTTAACATGTTTGGCACTGAGTTCAAACAGGTGCAGAAAACATAACAGACTTTTAATGGTGTGGCATAATAAAACTGAAAACAGAGGTAAGATTACTATGGCCGGACCCTCTTGGAACTACTCAGTTTCAGAATTTGTTATCTTATTTTTTGGCGTCATTTACTTAAACTTTATAGAGTAGCTTGAATGTTCTAAAAAACTAGCCATACATTGTGTGGGTCAAAATTATTGCTTTTATGCCAAAAATAATATTAATTACATTAATATATTAAGTAAAAATCATGTTCTATGATCATGTTCTATATTTTGGAGATTTCCTGCTTATCACAATTTATTTTCTCATTAGCAATATACATAGGGGTGTAACCCCGGTTTCCTGGCCAAATTCCCACTGGCCCTTGTCCATCATGGACTTCCAATAATCCCCATCCAATGATTGGCTGTATCTCTCTCTCCTCTCCACCTGTAGCTGGTGTGTGGCGAGCGCACTGGCGCCGTTGTCCTGTGGCAGCCGTCACATCATCCAAGTGGATGCTGCACACTGGTGGTGGTTGAGCATTATACATGAGTTTCCATGAGGTTCAAATCTTTCATTTCCCTGAAAACACCGACCTGAAAAGAAAGACCCATCTCCCTTCACACTCTTTCTCACTATTGCAGTGTGTATTTTTTTTCATCAACTGAAAACCAGTTAGATGACAGAATTATCTCTTTCAGCCACAGCAATGACCTATCGGCAGTCTCACATCGAATTCACGATGAAAACACCCGGCAGTCACGCTCACTTCCACCTGAATTAACAATGTACTTGTCAATTCCACACCTTAAGCACACAACAGAAGCAACCACACTTTGTATTAAACACACCTGGCCATAGAGACATCAATATTAAGACCTTCTAAAATTCAGGCTGTTTTTCAACTTTTCGCCCACTTACACTTATACTCCATCCATCCATTTTCCAAACCAATTCTTCTAGGTAGGGTCACAAATATCACATATGAGTACCAACCCAGCCAAACGTTTCCTAGCTTCCAAGATCTATTCTTATAATCCAGTACAATTTATAATCAAAGATACAAAACAGAATCATCTTCATTAGTGGTCACAGATATCTGTACCCAAAAAGCACAGCCCACTCATTGTCCAACCTCTCCCAAGACCGCATGACTCAAATTTAAATATGTGGAGGCGTCAAGATTTCAAGCTATTCGAGAGAATTGACAATGAGGAATAGGCTCTGGAGAGAAGGAAAAACAAATCATTTCAGACTGGATGATTGAAATCCCAACTCTGGAAAATCTACAAACAGAATGCAACTCTTTTGTATGTTGACAGCAGACATAACTCCTGATCGCTCCAAAACCCTGGACGGTAATAATCCCCCGTTTATAAGATGAGGGGAGGAACTGGATAGATTTGTCTTTGAAACGTTCATTTCACGCCTACGAGCGTGCGGAGCAGCCAACAGCCATGTATGATTCATCCATAAGAGAGCTTGTTTTACTGTTTTCGAAGAAAAAGTGGTGTCCACCATGATGCTATAGGCTGTTGTACAGTAGGTGTTGCTATAATGTTATTGGTTTATTTTTTAATTGAGTGCATTACTACAGCACTTTTGTGCAGTACCAACCTGATCTCACGTCATTTCGTACAAATTTTACTATTTTATAAAATATTGACATTTGCCATCTCCACACCATTGCATTCACAGGGTGGGTTTAGGGGCAGGGGCACACAAAGTACAAACCGGATTCCAAAAAAGTTGGGACACTAAAAAATTGTGAATGCAATGGTGTGGAGATGGCAAATGTCAATATTTTATTTGTAATAGAACATAGATGACAGATCTAAAGTTTAATCCGAGAAAATTTATCATTTTAAAGGAAAAATATGTTGATTCCAAATTTCACGGTGTCAACAAATCACAAAAAAGTTGGGACAAGTAGCAATAAGAGGCTGGAAAAAGTAAATTT